>JAZHYW010043980.1:0-11300 GCA_037355805.1 Ixodes ricinus | reverse complement strand
GATCAAGCGAGCACACTAGCGTCCGAATACGTTCTTGTGAAATAAGTTGTGACCGTATTTCATCTGTGTCTTTAGTATGAACAAGTGTATGTTGTTTTATTAGCTGAATACTTATATAAAAATTAACTAAATATATCAAATTCGAAAGTTTAGGCTAGTCGAATGTATTTTAGTTCTATTACACAGCACCACAAAAAGACATTAATTTTTTAAAATTTTTTTTGTGGGGCTATAAAGACGCTATAAATGGCATGATTTACTGCACTGCAATTGGGGTCTAATAGATATAGCAGGTATATTTTTTATATTAATGAACAGCGGCTACGATCTTACTCTTCTTCTTCAATATGTGTTAAAATAATAAATGGAGATGTTATTCAATCTAAGGCGTGACCGGCTTTTCCATTACCCTTGGAGAAAATATTTCCGACATAAAAATTAAACACTTCAAACATATAGATGCAGCTATACACCTCAATGTCCCCCCCCTCCCCCCTTTATATTTACTCTATATGAAGCGTCGAGACGAGAATCGCAAACAAGGGAGTTTCAGTGTATGAGGTCATGTATAGAGAATACAGTGAAATCCAACACTGGGAATGTTTGCGCCGTGCCAGAAGCTCTATCATAAATATATGCAGTTGTGCTAGCATTTATGGTAACCAAAATCAAACTTGTCTTACTATATTTAGGATAAAAGCAAGAAAAACCACTTGTGACGAAACAGCACAAAACAAAGCAAAGGTAAATACAATGATATCTCGTTAATATAAACACCCCCTCAACCAGCCCCCTCCCCCGCCTAAAAAAAGAATCATCCATAATGTGAGTTGTTTATAATCACGGGACAAACGTTCACGTATTTTCACAGTTTGTCCCCGATAATGGTTTCCATACAGCGGGGTATCCATATATTAACGAGGTCCATATTAACTAGTAACGAGACATGTATTTATGCACTATTTACATCAAAGTTTAGAGAATTTTCAATACACGAGTATTAGTGAGACAATCATTCGGTGCTTTTGTGGCCCCGTGTCAATCGAGAAGTTGGCCAAGGCCCAAGAAGGCGGTGCAGTTGAAGTTCTTGATTTGTTCTAATAAAGGCGTTCGCGAACTACAGGTGGCGCTTCTCTAGCAATGATCATCAACGTTAGTGACGTCACAGGTATACGACAAACTAAGACAGACCCCCCCCCCCCCGGCGACGACTGCCACGAGACTCGAGAGCGACGGCCGAGCGCGCTCCTTCCTGGCGTACGGGCAGGAGCTCCAGGAAGGGGCTTCTCTGTGAGATGGCGTCACTACAGCGGTTAGGGAGGCCGTCGGCTCCTGGGAATTTCTTGGATGTTTTGCGCGGTTACAGACGCCGCCTGCTCTGCTCCATGAAACAGTTAATTCTTTCGCATATACAAACAAAAATCACAGAGAGTGAAAAGCCCTGACGCACGCCGCGCAAGCTGTAATGTGAGGCTCCCGGCTTGTTTTTAAACATTTTGAAGTTTTTCAGTATAAAAAAAGCAACTTCGAGGCTCTGATATTCCTTCGAAAGATCACTCACAAAAACGTCATACACGTTTCTTTAATAAATAGACTCGTTTTCATCGGCATAGATGCGAACCAACATATCCACTCTGAGCTTCGACATAGCGCGTCGTCTGCTCGCATCTCTACCATGCTCCGTCACAGTCGGGCGCCCGCGAGGTGCTGCCAGCAAACCATCTGGTCGCCAATAGTCCCAGTTGTATCTTCTTCGCTTTCCTTTGAGAGTGGTACGCTCGAAACAAGGTGCGGGAGTTTACTTTCCTGCAGAACGTTAAGACAGCCGATCATGCATGGAGAACCATAGACCTTTGCAAAAATCGCCTTCTGAGCGCTGCCATCTTTGTTGGTTGGGCTGTAGAACGTCTTCTGAGCATGTGCTGTTGCTGTGCTGTGCGGTATATCAGACGCTGCGCATGCGTCCACAGCTCAGTGACTAAGCATTTTTCGCACGCGTACTAAGCGATGGAAAGGTCTCTACGAGGATCGCAGCGAATGACGAAGCTAAGAATGCGATTAGGTCTGCAAAAAATGTGCTGTACTTAGGAACAATAAAGGAGTGAGAACGTCGTGCGCAATGTCCCTGCGCACGTGGCTTTTTGCTTTGTCTATGGCAAATGTTGGCCGTGAAGATAAATGCTTTATAGCCGTTCAAAAAATTTAAACGAAGCATTTTTTATCGAAGAGGAATGTGACGTAATCTGATGGACCTTTAATAATTTTGTTTCGTTTTATCAACTCGCTCATTGTTGTTTTTTCCACTTCCAGCCTGCGAATATATTCAAACTTGAACTTTTTATTCTTCTCCACAATAAGGGTGTAACGGCAGTTACGAAAATATTAAAATGTATTATGTCTCGAAAGATACGAGCGTTAGTGACGGGAAGGGGTCTTGAAGTTACTTCGGCACAGACGCCTCCACGTATTTACATACACGAAAAGGATCGTATGTTAAAATCCCCCCCACCCCCTCCAAAGCACCATTCCTCACACAAATTAAATCATGTACCGCAAGGGTAAAATTTACGCTACGGAGAGACTAAAAAACGCGGGGCGGGGCTTGTTATGATCCCGTTTCTCGCTCCATGATTCCGTTTTCGGCGCTCTTAACAGTTAGTGCAGTAATTTCATTTGCTGAGGAGCAATCCAAAGATGCCCAGGACTGACTCGCGCATACGCGTAAACTGACCACATATTCCAGCGGACACATGCTACGCAACACCGAGTTCAAGGAGTCAGTGGTTCCAGAGGGAAGCTGATGGGAGATGGACACAGACCTCTGCAGAGCAGATCGCAAAACCAGCTGGGACCGCATCTCCCCGACGACTCTCTCGTTAAGAAGGACATAAAATCCTGGGGCGACATTAAGACGTCATCCTCGGTCAGCGAGGGCAGTGCCGGACGGTCCATAAACGCGCGGCTTCTCGGGGTCCCGATTTCCCAGAACAGAGCTGCTTCCGAGGCCCCAGTTTTCGCGAGTCTCGAAAGTCAGCACGATACTTTCGTGTTGGTTTACGGCGTTTCCAGCAGGCCGTAACTGTTTGCCGAGTGCTTGATTACGAGACAGAAAACCAGAACTGCGACACTCCAAACTCGTCGAGTTGGTCGACACATGGCCAAGACGATTTGGCTATACCCGCTCCCATGGGCTTGGCTTTTTTTATTAACGTCACTTGGAAGCTTTGCGCGCAACGCTTTCGGATGCATGTATAGCAGACGCCGATTTACGGGCAATTATACCTCCCCTGATTTGGACGGGAGATAAGAATACGGGCCAGTGACATCCTTTGACTGTACATGATGTGCAAAGCCCTTGGAGATTGCCATGTCCGCAGTTCGGCCGGTCACACTTCTCTGCTCGAGTTTTTGGCACTTCCGTGATTTGCGTTAGCGTCGTTCCACGTCCTAAGAGGAGGAGGAGATTGTGGAAAAGGTTGCACTGTCCGTTCCTTTAGTTGGATCCATCATGCGCGGAAGTAAGGGATTAGCGATTACGGCAGTGGCGGGTGATGAGTCAACTGCGTGGACTTTCTCATGGACGCTGCGGCGCCTGGCACGCGTGCATGTATGTGTGTACGCGACGAGGGCGGCTAAGGACAGACCGGACAGGAGGAAATGGCTTGACCTTTGGGACTGTGAATGTCGGTTGGGGCACGGGGGCTCGCCTTTTTAAACGAGTGTCTGACAAATAAACCTTCGCTGTGTTTGAAACGTTGTGTTGTGTTCGTCCCCGTCTGTTTCCTGAATCTAGGTTTTTTTTATTACCATAAATCACCACCAGCTCGCTTGTTTTTAGAGCGCAGCTCTTAGGCGCCCGTTTCCGGCTTGAGCGGCGTCGGCGTCGGCGTCGCCATCGGCGTCGGCGTAACCGTAAGGTCACGTGACCCCCCCCCCCCCCCGAGGTCACGTGACCCCCGTGAGAAGAGGAGGAGAAGGAGGGTATACCCCCCCCCAGTAGCCTCCCTCCTCCTCCTCAAGTGCTGCGCTCCAATTCGGCGTTACAGGGAGTTGTAAACGGCTTTCATTTTTTTAAGTATTGTTGCAGTCTGTTGCGTTGCTGCTGTGCATATGTAGTACCCCATTACAGTAATTGATTTACTACAATTTTATCACTTTTTTAGTAGTTTTATATTGTCATGCAGTAATTTTGACTAATAGTAACGTTGTAATTTAATTACGTTTTAGCCTCAGTTGTTGGCAAGTTTAAATAACGATTATAACCGGTTTTCTTACGATTTTATAAACTCGAAAAGTCCGTCATAAAAACACTGAAAGGCGAAAATAGATAAAGTGTCTGCAGCATTGCTTTTCTGCATGCCAGATCATGGGACTTTTTAAGCGCCGGGATTTGCGTCGGGCCATACTGACCGTGGCCGCACAGCTAAGCAACTGTCAAAGCGCCAGAACCCGCAGAGGAGTACAAAAGAGGTCCACATAATGCCAGAGTGCCTTCCGTTGTCAGGAATGAGGATAAACCGAAATGATCTAAATGATGCCATTGTGATGAGTAAAATGATTGTCTTATCACGAATCATGTCGGCCATTCCCAGACTAATTAAGAGTTTGAGTCTCCGTTAAATTCTTGCAATGCCTACAAACACTAATGCCTATTCTGAACTGCCACGATAAAGAGAACACTGACGATCTCGGGACTGCGACAAAACAACGACAGTACTAACCAATGTTATTCTTAAATTTAGATAACATATTGAAATTGATAACATTTAGATAAAATATTAAAATAACATTTTTGAAATAAGTGAAACAATTACACCTAATACGATAAGTGAAGAATACCGTTCAATACAACATCCTAAACAATAATAGACAAATATATTTCAGTGCGGAAAGTGATATCACATCCACATCAATCAATACGGATATATTTCAAAGCAGATTTTCGAAGCAATTGCTATATTTTCGGAAAGTAATGCCTTGTTGTAATTATTTTGTGGGCTGGTAATTCTAACTGCATTTGAAGTACTTTAGAATGGAGCATTTGCAATTGTAAATTAATAAAAGTTACTAATTAAATCGCCGGAGGGTGATACGGATTTCGTGGTAAAACAGCTCAGCACAGTTTCCGCTGTTTTACCCTGAAACGTAATTTACCGAAGTATGTTTACCAAGATGGAGTTATAGACCGTTTTACTGAAATAAGGCAAGAGAGAAAAGGGGAAAGGGCTGCCGGCGCTTCCCTCCTTACTGATTGGTTAGGAACGAGCGAAAGACCCGGATGAACGCCTTGAAAGCGTGTGTTTTTTCCAAGTTCGGTCGTTTACTTCGCGATTTCCTCTATTTTATTTTACTTCCAGTCGTAACTATAGAGCTAGCGGAACCAGGTATAACAGTCCCCTGGTCATCGGGGCATCGTTGTTCAGTAATAGATTACACGAATAACAACCGAAAGCGCAGAATATTATCGGAGGACATCTGTATCGCGCACGGGATCCCGGCAAGGCAACTGCGGCTGCACTGCCTTCAAACTCCATCGCTTTCCAAATGACCGAAACCTACGGCGGCAGTGTGCTGCGTTCGTTAACAGAAAATACTTTTCCCCGATGCCATCCTCTCGAGTGTGCTCGAGACATTTTGTGAATACAGCACGCACCGAAGTTACCGATGTCGATGAGCATGGGCTACGCCGTCAAGGTGGCTGCAAGTTTTCTCGTGAAAATCGCTATTTCAGCTTGGAACTTTTTGTGGCTAATTTTGTCTTAATGCTGATACCTTTTAGTGGTAAGCGTGACTCGATTTAATCATCTGCAACGCTCAGTGGAAGGCTCATTTCCGCCGCCGGGTGTCACTGGAAATTGTGAACAAGTTAGCTCTATCGGTTTTCCTTAATCGCGATCCTTTGCGCGATAGCAGAGAGCTGTGAACTGACGTTGACCGTAACAGCGTGGCTGGGTTCTTCTTATTTTGCAAATTAGTACATAACGTACTGGAAAAAAATCTTCAATTTGTATTCCTGAAACATGCTCATGCCTCGCTTTCAAATCTTTGAATCATAATCGACTCGCACCGGCAGTGGGGCCATCTGGATTTAGCATTTTTTTCAGTTTTAGACAATGGACACCATCGTCAACACGGGATCGTCAATTAAAACTTTTATAAACATTTGCAAACCGGAGAGAGCTGCCTTCGATCGTTCCCTACAATGCTCTTATTTTGCGCGTCCTTGTTCACATTATATTTCATTGTTGTGGACAACACTAACGCCAAAAATATTCTCGGTGTACTGCACCTAAAACGACAAAAATCCAGAAGAGAAATTCATCTGCTGTAAACCGATTCAATATTTTGAGTATTCACCTCCAATTTTTATCGGTGGCGCGTTCAGTGCCGGGCTTCTCGGCATCGCCGCACTGGCGGATGCCACAATGTGGGGTAAGAAACGTTCCCAATGAGTTGAAAAACACCATCCGTGGCACACAAGAACACGAGACGCGCCCTAAGTCGGATACACAGCACTTGGGAGCACGCAACAGCACACCCAACGCGGGAGCGGCGCCCCGAATAGCACATTCACCAACGTTTCTAACCACTCAGAATGGCCGCGTAACCTGACGCTCGCTAGATGGCGCCAGAGTATTCAAAATGGCGCCACTCACTGTAAAAAGGTCTATACGAGCTTACACACCTAATTATATTATCTTTAATGATAGCATTGTCTATTTATTGCGCACTACTTAAACTAATTTATGTTACTTTAGGTTTCATCATATACGACAGCAGAAAGTAAAAATCAATTCAGATGAGGCGAATATGACACGTTTTCTAGTAAAGGCATCATAAAGCATCATCGTACTGAAAGCGTTTCTCGTCAATATAGGCGCCTTTGACATGTTCATGCAATTCAATTATCTAATATGCGTACCTCCACAAATCTCTTACGTTGGTATTGTTGTTCTTGCGTATTTTTAGACACGCATTCTTATTTCTCAAATGCCACCAAACACAGAATGCAGCATGTCGTGGAGGTGAGAATATATGCGCTTGCTTCGTCTTGTTGTGTTGATAGTAAAAAAATATCGGCATTCGAGAAATGTTTCTATCAAGCAGTCTAGATCGGCTCAACAAGAACAGGAGAGGTCAGGCAAAGAATGCTAATTCCATGAGACAAAAATGGCGACCATACGGGAAGCTTGGCGCTACTTTCTCCAGGGATACAACGAGTCAGCGATATTGGTCGCAGTTTGAACACGTAGCCGATGGTTTCAGAAATACTGATCCTATCTTCCAGTCACATCGCTATAAAAACAACTTTAACAAGGTTTCTGACAGGCACGGAAAACTAGGAAAGCACCGGCAGAAAATTTAAGATGCGCTGTTGCCAGTGTTGTGAAGCGCTTTCTCGATCCAAATAAACCCAAAAACAACAAAAACAAACAGCCGCAGAGCATCGGAAGGCAACGGGCGCCATGATCAAAGATGGGTATGTGGCTAGTAGACTTGCTCGTCATCTCTAACTTTGAAAGTTACCTAACAGCGATAGCAACATTCCGTTTCGGCCTTGATCATGACGTTCTCCCCTGTCTAGATTGCGGACTCTAATGAACGCTACGCGATAAAAAAGCGTTGCCTGTTTGTTCCTCCATGTGTTTTCTTTATCCATCAATACCCTTGACGCGAGCACGTTCGTTTTCTCCATTCGCGGGAAAAGCTAAGTGGGAGAGGGCAGTCGCTGACCACGTTTGGTTAGCGTATGGTACCGGAAAGGGTCTAAAATTCGTTGGTAAAGCCTGCGGGGCGGCAGCCTTCAGACAGGCTATCTCGTGTCGACGATGTCGCTGCGGAATTTGACAATATTCTTGTTGCTATGTTTTATGCCCCATGCGTGTGGTTTCCCGCGGTGAAATAATACGAAACTTCACGTTCAAGCCTATTCAAAATGGGGCCGCTTCAGATTGAAGCTTGCAATGACAATTGTTCAGATTGCCAAAAGAGTTACAAGCAAAGAGTTGGCTCTCATTTTCATTTATTGCTATAAGCATGATCTTATGTCGGGACTGAATGCAAAAAAAGAAACTCAACAAACATAAAGTGACCTACACGTATTCACGGCTTTCAGTCCAAGTTTTATAAACTTGGACTCGCGTTGTGGTTCACGTCGACGCCGGCGTTGAAAGAGACGAAGCAGTCACACAGGGCCGCCCGACGTCGGCGTCTTCTCGGGGAACCTCGCGTTCGTCGAGAGGACACGGAATTTTTTTACTCGTCTGCTTCTTACGATTGTTGTTGTCTTGCTTTCGCGATTGCATATGCGCTCGGAGGCAACCGTCTTCACTGAATGGCATAACGGCGATTAGATATACGCTTACACTCCGGTTGTAGGCAGCATATGCGAAAGGCATCGACGCCAGCGGGCAGGTTCAGAACAGTGGCGTCACAAGGGGGGGGGGCGTATTGCCCCGGGTACAGCGCTCAGGGGGGTGTCGCGGCGGGCCACAAGAGCGCGGGGGGGGGGGGGGCGCGGCGGGCTACCGCCTTGGGTGCCGCTGACCCTCGTGACGCCACTGCTTCAGAAGCTGCTCTTTCGGCCGCGTTTTTGTGCAAACATAGCACGGTGCTGCGCCCGCGCCTCCGTACCTTTAGCACAGCACGCGATTTTGCATTTTGCGATAGTGTTCTCGAAGGAAAATCGTTGTATTCCTTAGTGGTGGCGTGCACACAAAGAATACACAAAATACATTGGGAGTGATCGCTCCCGCACAGTCGGAGGTCGGAACACACTGTGAACTTCGGTGGCGGCTTTCGCGCAAACGTTTCACGACGTCGTACACGCACATAAAACACTGCTCACAGTCAAATGTTCCAATCGACTCGTGTCTCCCCACGGTGAAACGCTTCCAGTCACATTTGGCGACTGCATAAATCTCTCGACCACTCTGTCTGCATTTACGCCTTTTTTGTGGATCGAAAATAAATACAGTGTAAGCATGTCCTAACCGGAAAAGGGCGACACGTCACGTCCAGTCGCCCGCTGATTGGCTCAGGTGCGTGCGACAAGGGAAAATTGGGTCCAGAGACGACGTCTTCCTGCGCCGTCTTCCTCGGCGCGCGATTGTTTTTACTACAATAATAAGAAAAAAGACTTACCCCACGACGCGCGTTTTTCCGCAGTGTGAATGCGCCTTTACTAGAAAAGTGTGCGGTGGAGATCGCTTATGCGGTGGAGGTTCCTTCCAAAGATCGCAGCAGAGCATGTCGCCAGAGCTGTCTTCAAGTCTGATTCAGTCAAGTAATTCACATTCATTGAGTTACTTGACTAAGAAGTAAGTGATTACTCTACTCGTTACATTAGAAAGCAACTGCCGCTGAAGTTTAGTCCGAAAATATCAAGTTTAAAGAAAAGGGAGTAGATTACGAGTAATTCTTTGCTTGTAACAGACTACTTCCCAAGACTCCGGAGTACGCTCTCATTTCGTTCCTGAACAGCGGAAGTCACTGCTGTATTCCTGCCCCTCTCAAAAGCGAGCGAGCGCTCCAGCCTTCTCTATTCCCTCTTGGCCGCGGGCGAGGGTCCTCGTTTAACCACCCGCGGTTCTGCGGTGCGGCAGAGCCCAGGGCGTCCGCCCAGAAACTAATCTCGTGGACGCGATTCCATTGGCTCCATGCTCGGCGACACCACGGAGTGCCCGCTGCCATTGATCGCCGTGCTCTCCTCTTTGGGGGGTGAAGTGCGCAGGCGCGGATCTGTCGCGGCCGCTTTGGCACGCTGCCGCCCTCCGGAGGGTAGGCCTTTCTGGGCATATCGCAGAACCTGCCAGTGTCCGAGTCGGGCACGTATCCAGAGGGGTGGCCGCGGGGCCGGGCCCCCCCCGCCCCGAAATGCTTCCGCTTTGCTGGGACCTCCTCCTCCCCCTCCCCCTCGTACAGCATTTGTACGCCGGTGGGCCCCCCCCCCCCGAGACAAAATCCCTGGCCCCCGATCGCCTGGTCCGAGGTCCAACCAATGGCACCACCTAGCAGTAACGAGGCCTCTCCTTGACGTCATCGTTAGTGGATGCCCGACCTGCCCCTAGCGGAAAACGCGCCGAAGCTTGACAGGTCTCCGCAAAAGCAGGAGACTAGCGACGATGCTGACTCAAGCAAGGCGCCGCTGTGTGAACCCACTAGTGATGACCCTTTTGGGGGGGGGGGGGGGGGGGGGGGTCACGTTGGTTATTTGAAGGTATCGATTTGACCTGGTTGGACATTTTGGAACTCTCAACTAAATATGAGTATGGAAGGAAGCGCGTTGGAGATGAAATACAGAAGACACGAAGAGGTTACAGAAGGGACGGAGGATAGCGCACACCGGCTCTTTTTCAAGTAGCAACGGAAATATATTGATGCCGATTTCACTGGGGCGGCTCATCCCCGGTCTACGAAGAAAGTAAGCTCAAAGAAACGGCTAACTTGAAAGGAAATTAAAAGGAAGAAACTGAAAGAAGAACAAAGAAAAAGAATTAAAATCATTATTAACAATGAAAATGAAAAGAACTTAAGAATAGATTTAAATGAAATGAATGTAAAAGGAAAAGAGAACTGGCGGATTATTAAGACAGTTCAGGCGCGCGAGGAACTGAAGAGTTCAGCGGAGGACGGACAGAAGAGTCGCCGTAGGTCTATGCATTGTTCTTGGCACGCTGGATGTTCAAAGTCTTTGGAATTTCTCGTCCACACTTTTTGCTGCGTGTGCCCAGAACTTTGGTTTCATTGTAGTGAGAAACAGGAGGTGATGACAGAGTTCGGGCGGTGCGCGGCAGTGGGATGGTACGACTCAGATGGTGCCTGCGAAACATCAGAGAAGTGTTCTCGAAGACGAACGTTTAGGAAACGTCCTGTCTGGCCCAGGCACGTAGCCAGGACTTTGGTCTCGGGGAGGGCCCCCCCCATGACAAAATGCTGTATGAGGGGGAGGGGAGAGGAGGTCCTAGCAAAATGAAAGATTTCGGGGGGGGGGGAGGCGGCCCCATGGGCCTTCCCCTGGCTACGTGCCTGATCTGGCCTATGTATTGCCCGCCGCATCTTAAAGAGATGAAGTAGATTGGACTTGCCTGGCAGGTGATGTACTTGTTGAAAAAAATTTGAGAACAGAGCAAAATTAAACTCTGACTCCCGGAGTATTGAGATCTATCAAAAATAAGATCCCATAAACTCAGAATTTTGAGCGAAAAATAAACAATACGAAAAACACTCTCCAAATTTTACGAAGAATAAATCCCGAAAACACGGAATCATATGCACAAACTAAAATTTCTGAATCTGTT
>JAZHYW010043979.1:0-17723 GCA_037355805.1 Ixodes ricinus | reverse complement strand
GCTATTAGCGCCGAGATGTTTCGGTGGCGCCCTCTTATGGTTTCCCTCCGTGACGTCACGACTGGGATTTGCCTCACCGTGACGTCACCAGTTGTTATTCTGGCTACTTACCATCGGGTGCGACGACGAGTTCGATGGTGTGTTTAAAAAGCACAGTAGAAGCTAGGAGCCATCGCAATCCGAAACTAACACCGTCAAAGTTGACAATCTGACAGTGCTCATATGCCCATGGTTTGGCCAATCGTGGAAAGCTGACCACAGCGACGCTTTTGGCCGCGCACATCGCTAATTGACGGCGAGATGCTTTGGTGCCGCCCTCCTATGGTTACTTTCACTGGCGTCATTACCTTGGGAACAACAAGTTAGATGGTGTTTGTACTTAGCATGGTGGAAGCTTGAAATCGTTGCGCTCTGAAACCAACGCTGCCAACACCGCCAATTCCATTCCTCTTATTTCCGTCGATGAGAAATCCTTTGCGGACGTCATAGTCGGCCTTCGGCCAATCTTGGCAGGCCGACCACTGCGACGCTTTCAGATCGCTCTCGTCGCCAATACCTCTGGCAGAAAGAGCCAGTGTTTTCTCTCGCCGTAAAGTCGGGATCACACTGCACATACATCATACAAAAGACAGTCTGCAAAAACAGTCAACACACTATCCGCGGTTCGAATGCCCAGCGCCAAGTGTATTTTTTTATCTCATTGCTGGCATGCTGCATTCGAAGCACGGATCTCGCGGTGACTCGCATTGGAATCTGTATGCAGACTGTCTTTTGTATGATGTATAGGCTGGAGATGTTACCTTGGCTTTACAGTTCGAGCGGGCTGTCGCAAAAATGGACTATGCCGAACATTTGTTCCCTGCTGCTGCGACGGTGCTGGAGCTGAGCTCCAAAGGCATTCATTCCACAACATGAAAGTGATTTTAATCAGTTGGGAAGAAAGTCTACAGTTCAAAGAGGTAAAGCCCTGCTTTCACCTGACGTCACTTTTTGCTGGTTGCCACGGCAGAGACTTTCACTTTGAAAAACACGGAAAGGACCCGGTGCCGAAGCCTACATTCCTTGCCGGTGTGAACGCTTGTCGACTCCTCCAACGTCTCCAGTGCCAAAGTCGACATTCCCCGCCAATCTGGGACCCTCTGAACCCCGCCACGTAAACAGCGCCGAGGATGGCATGTCCCGCTTGCCTACAGGCGAACATCCGTTGAGGTTCGCGTAACAGATACCGAGCCAGGATTTCTCGCCAGACAGGCGCCGTGGAGCTCGCCCGTGGCCCTATATGGGCATGATATTGTCAGTAGGAGTGAGAAGTGTAGAAAAAAGGGGGTAGGACAGGGCAGAGGTTTCCCCAGGAATTGAAATCAAGGGGGTGTCTACAATATTTAGGGGGGGGGGGGCATTGAGAATAGAGGAGTCGTTGCGAATTAGGGTGTGCCTCCAGAAAACAAGATGGGGTGTACCCCCCCCCCTTTTCAGGGAGTGTGTAGGGAAATCACTTGGGCTGGCTATATAAGGAGACAGTCTTCATTTAGGAGTCTTCACATGACAGTCTTCAGTTAGGAGACTTTGAGGGACAGTCTTCATGGGATCTTTATCGAGAGGCTTCATCGGAGGTCTTAAGTAGAGAGTCTCGAATCACAGGTATGTCTATAGCAGAGGGTCTTGATTCATGGAACTGCAGCCGCCATCGCAGGAGAACGGGACTTGGGACCACCGTGCTTGGTGCGGGGGAATGTGAGTTGATAAACTGTTTGATTGAATTTGTTGCGTTGTGTGACTTCCCTGGGAACGACTGAAGCTTAGCTTAATCAAATCGGGCATATTCAAATCTAGCAATCCCACAAAGTCAAAAGTGCGATGCAGGCGCGTGGTGTGATTGATCAGAAGACACGCGTAATGGTTGATAGCTCACTATACTTCGTTTCAACTTACGTCCAGACGCAGCCGACGGTATACGAGCTAATGGAACCAATCAGACAGCGTCAAAAGCGCACTATCATGGCGTTCGTCATGTTTCTATACGTGTTCTATCATCGCTGAACCAGTCATAACCGCAAGTGGCCTATGCGACTTCCGCTTTTAACGCTTCTTTGATTGGTTCCATTAGCTCGTAGCATCGGCTGCGTTTATTAAGCTGAAACGAAGTAGTCGCCACTGACGGATAACTTCGGGCCTAGCCACAGCGCGCAAACAAACGTGTACTGCTTGCCAACTCATCGCAAGCATTCTGCTTAGTTCTTTAACAAAACAGACATTTCGTGTGTTCAGATTTGCTAAAACTGGGGTGTTTCGCTCCGTTGAATAAATCAACAGGGAGGCAATCCGGTAATTGTGTACGGATTTGCTTTTTTTTTAAATTCCAGTATGAGCTCATTATTTCTACGATCAAGCGAGCACACTAGCGTCTGAATACCTTCTTGTGAAATAAGTTGTGACCGTATTTCCTCTGTGTCTTTAGTATGAACAAGTGTATGTTGTTTTATTAGCTGAATACTTATATAAAAATTAACTAAATATATCAAATTCGAAAGTTTAGGCTAGTCGAATGTATTTTAGTTCTATTACACAGCACCACAAAAAGACATTAATTTTTTAAATTTTTTTTGTGGGGCTATAAAGACGCTTTAAATGGCATGATTTACTGCACTGCAATTGGGGTCTAATAGATATAGCAGGTATATTTTTTATATTAATGAACAGCGGCTACGATCTTACTCTTCTTCTTCAATATGTGTTAAAAATAATAAATGGAGATGTTATTCAATCTAAGGCGTGACCGGCTTTTCCATTACCCTTGAAGAAAATATTTCCGACATAGAAATTAAACACTTCAAACATATAGATGCAGCTATACACCTCAATGTCCCCCCCCCTCCCCCCTTTATATTTACTCTATATGAAGCGTCGAGACGAGAATCGCAAACGAGGGAGTTTCAGTGTATGAGGTCATGTATAGAGAATACAGTGAAATCCAACACTGGGAATGTTTGCGCCGTGCCAGAAGCTCTATCATAAATATATGCAGTTGTGCTAGCATTTATGGTAACCAAAATCAAACTTGTCTTACTATATTTAGGATAAAAGCAAGAAAAACCGCTTGTGACGAAACAGCACAAAACAAAGCAAAGGTAAATACAATGATATCTCGTTAATATAAACACCCCCTCAACCAGCCCCCTCCCCCGCCTAAAAAAAGAATCATCCATAATGTGAGTTGTTTATAATCACGGGACAAACGTTCACGTATTTTCACAGTTTGTCCCCGATAATGGTTTCCATACAGCGGGGTATCCATATATTAACGAGGTCCATATTAACTAGTAACGAGACATGTATTTATACACTATTTACATCAAAGTTTAGAGAATTTTCAATACATGAGTATTAGTGAGACAATCATTCGGTGCTTTTGTGGCCCCGTGTCAATCGAGAAGTTGGCCAAGGCCCAAGAAGGCGGTGCAGTTGAAGTTCTTGATTTGTTCTAATAAAGGCGTGCGCGGAACTACAGGTGGCGCTTCTCTAGCAATGATCATCAACGTTAGTGACGTCACAGGTATACGACAAACTAAGACAGACCCCCCCCCCCCCGGCGACGACTGCCACGAGACTCGAGAGCGACGGCCGAGCGCGCTCCTTCCTGGCGTACGGGCAGGAGCTCCAGGAAGGGGGCTTCTCTGTGAGATGGCGTCACTACAGCGGTTAGGGAGGCCGTCGGCTCCTGGGAATTTCTTGGATGTTTTGCGCGGTTACAGACGCCGCCTGCTCTGCTCCATGAAACAGTTAATTCTTTCGCATATACAAACAAAAATCACAGAGAGTGAAAAGCCCTGACGCACGCCGCGCAAGCTGTAATGTGAGGCTCCCGGCTTGTTTTTAAACATTTTGAAGTTTTTCAGTATAAAAAAAGCAACTTCGAGGCTCTGATATTCCTTCGAAAGATCACTCACAAAAACGTCATACACGTTTCTTTAATAAATAGACTCGTTTTCATCGGCATAGATGCGAACCAACATATCCACTCTGAGCTTCGACATAGCGCGTCGTCTGCTCGCATCCTACCATGCTCCGTCACAGTCGGGCGCCCGCGAGGTGCTGCCAGCAAACCATCTGGTCGCCAATAGTCCCAGTTGTATCTTCTTCGCTTTCCTTTGAGAGTGGTACGCTCGAAACAAGGTGCGGGAGTTTACTTTCCTGCAGAACGTTAAGACAGCCGATCATGCATGGAGAACCATAGACCTTTGCAAAAATCGCCTTCTGAGCGCTGCCATCTTTGTTGGTTGGGCTGTAGAACGTCTTCTGAGCATGTGCTGTTGCTGTGCTGTGCGGTATATCAGACGCTGCGCATGCGTCCACAGCTCAGTGACTAAGCATTTTTCGCACGCGTACTAAGCGATGGAAAGGTCTCTACGAGGATCGCAGCGAATGACGAAGCTAAGAATGCGATTAGGTCTGCAAAAAATGTGCTGTACTTAGGAACAATAAAGGAGTGAGAACGTCGTGCGCAATGTCCCTGCGCACGTGGCTTTTTGCTTTGTCTATGGCAAATGTTGGCCGTGAAGATAAATGCTTTATAGCCGTTCAAAAAATTTAAACGAAGCATTTTTTATCGAAGAGGAATGTGACGTAATCTGATGGACCTTTAATAATTTTGTTTCGTTTTATCAACTCGCTCATTGTTGTTTTTTCCACTTCCAGCCTGCGAATATATTCAAACTTGAACTTTTTATTCTTCTCCACAATACAAGCGGTGTAACGGCAGTTACGAAAATATTAAAATGTATTATGTCTCGAAAGATACGAGCGTTAGTGACGGGAAGGGGTCTTGAAGTTACTTCGGCACAGACGCCTCCACGTATTTACATACACGAAAAGGATCGTATGTTAAAATCCCCCCCACCCCCCTCCAAAGCACCATTCCTCACACAAATTAAATTATGTACCGCAAGGGTAAAATTTACGCTACGGAGAGACTAAAAACGCGGGGCGGGGCTTGTTATGATCCCGTTTCTCGCTCCATGATTCCGTTTTCGGCGCTCTTAACAGTTAGTGCAGTAATTTCATTTGCTGAGGAGCAATCCAAAGATGCCCAGGACTGACTCGCGCATACGCGTAAACTGACCACATATTCCAGCGGACACATGCTACGCAACACCGAGTTCAAGGAGTCAGTGGTTCCAGAGGGAAGCTGATGGGAGATGGACACAGACCTCTGCAGAGCAGATCGCAAAACCAGCTGGGACCGCATCTCCCCGACGACTCTCTCGTTAAGAAGGACATAAAATCCTGGGGCGACATTAAGACGTCATCCTCGGTCAGCGAGGGCAGTGCCGGACGGTCCATAAACGCGCGGCTTCTCGGGGTCCCGATTTCCCAGAACAGAGCTGCTTCCGAGGCCCCAGTTTTCGCGAGTCTCGAAAGTCAGCACGATACTTTCGTGTTGGTTTACGGCGTTTCCAGCAGGCCGTAACTGTTTGCCGAGTGCTTGATTACGAGACAGAAAACCAGAACTGCGACACTCCAAACTCGTCGAGTCGGTCGACACATGGCCAAGACGATTTGGCTATACCCGCTCCCATGGGCTTGGCTTTTTTTTATTAACGTCACTTGGAAGCTTTGCGCGCAACGCTTTCGGATGCATGTATAGCAGACGCCGATTTACGGGCAATTATACCTCCCCTGATTTGGACGGGAGATAAGAATACGGGCCAGTGACATCCTTTGACTGTACATGATGTGCAAAGCCCTTGAAGATTGCCATGTCCGCAGTTCGGCCGGTCACACTTCTCTGCTCGAGTTTTTGGCACTTCCGTGATTTGCGTTAGCGTCGTTCCACGTCGTGAGAGGGGGAGGAGATTGTGGAAAAGGTTGCACTGTCCGTTCCTTTGGTTGGATCCATCATGCGCGGAAGTAAGGGATTAGCGATTACGGCAGTGGCGGGTGATGAGTCAACTGCGTGGACTTTCTCATGGACGCTGCGGCGCCTGGCACGCGTGCATGTATGTGTACGCGACGAGGGCGGCGCTAAGGACAGACCGGACAGGAGGAAATGGCTTGACCTTTGGGACTGTGAATGTCGGTTGGGGCACGGGGGCTCCGCCTTTTTAAACGAGTGTCTGGCAAATAAACCTTCGCTGTGTTTGAAACGTTGTGTTGTGTTCGTCCCCGTCTGTTTCCTGAATCTAGGTTTTTTTTATTACCATAAATCACCACCAGCTCGCTTGTTTTAGAGCGCAGCTCTTAGGCGCCCGTTTCCGGCTTGAGCGGCGTCGGCGTCGGCGTCGCCATCGGCGTCGGCGTAACCGTAAGGTCACGTGACCCCCCCCCCGAGGTCACGTGACCCCCGTGAGAAGAGGAGGAGAAGGAGGGTATACCCCCCCCCAGTAGCCTCCCCTCCTCCTCCTCCCCAGGTGCTGCGCTCCAATTCGGCGTTACAGGGAGTTGTAAACGGCTTTCATTTTTTTAAGTATTGTTGCAGTCTGTTGCGTTGCTGCTGTGCATATGTAGTACCCCATTACAGTAATTGATTTACTACAATTTTATCACTTTTTTAGTAGTTTTATATTGTCATGCAGTAATTTTGACTAATAGTAACGTTGTAATTTAATTACGTTTTAGCCTCAGTTGTTGGCAAGTTTAAATAGCGATTATAACCGGTTTTCTTACGATTTTATAAACTCGAAAAGTCCGTCATAAAAACACTGAAAGGCGAAAATAGATAAAGTGTCTGCAGCATTGCTTTTCTGCATGCCAGATCATGGGACTTTTTTAAGCGCCGGGATTTGCGTCGGGCCATACTGACCGTGGCCGCACAGCTAAGCAACTGTCAAGCGCCAGAACCCGCAGAGGAGTACAAAGAGGTCCACATAATGCAGAGTGCCTTCCGTTGTCAGGAATGAGGATAAACCGAAATGATCTAAATGATGCCATTGTGATGAGTAAAATGATTGTCTTATCACGAATCATGTCGGCCATTCCCAGACTAATTAAGAGT
Source organism: Ixodes ricinus (assembly GCA_037355805.1). Lineage (NCBI taxonomy): Eukaryota > Metazoa > Arthropoda > Arachnida > Ixodida > Ixodidae > Ixodes > Ixodes ricinus. The sequence continues at coordinate 10,732 of JAZHYW010043979.1, read as the reverse complement.
TTGAGTCTCCGTTAAATTCTTGCAATGCCTACAAACACTAATGCCTATTCTGAACTGCCACGATAAAGAGAACACTGACGATCTCGGGACTGCGACAAAACAACGACAGTACTAACCAATGTTATTCTTAAATTTAGATAACATATTGAAATTGATAACATTTAGATAAAATATTAAAATAACATTTTTGAAATAAGTGAAACAATTACACCTAATACGATAAGTGAAGAATACCGTTCAATACAACATCCTAAACAATAATGGACAAATATATTTCAGTGCGGAAAGTGATATCACATCCACATCAATCAATACGGATATATTTCAAAGCAGATTTTCGAAGCAATTGCTATATTTTCGGAAAGTAATGCCTTGTTGTAATTATTTTGTGGGCTGGTAATTCTAACTGCATTTGAAGTACTTTAGAATGGAGCATTTGCAATTGTAAATTAATTAAAAGTTACTAATTAAATCGCCGGAGGGTGATACGGATTTCGTGGTAAAACAGCTCAGCACAGTTTCCGCTGTTTTACCCTGAAACGTAATTTACCGAAGTATGTTTACCAAGATGGAGTTATAGACCGTTTTACTGAAATAAGGCAAGAGAGAAAAGGGGAAAGGGCTGCCGGCGCTTCCCTCCTTACTGATTGGTTAGGAACGAGCGAAAGACCCGGATGAACGCCTTGAAAGCGTGTGTTTTTTTCCAAGTTCGGTCGTTTACTTCGCGATTTCCTCTATTTTATTTTACTTCCAGTCGTAACTATAGAGCTAGCGGAACCAGGTATAACAGTCCCCTGGTCATCGGGGCATCGTTGTTCAGTAATAGATTACACGAATAACAACCGAAAGCGCAGAATATTATCGGAGGACATCTGTATCGCGCACGGGATCCCGGCAAGGCAACTGCGGCTGCACTGCCTTCAAACTCCATCGCTTTCCAAATGACCGAAACCTACGGCGGCAGTGTGCTGCGTTCGTTAACAGAAAATACTTTTCCCCGATGCCATCCTCTCGAGTGTGCTCGAGACATTTTGTGAATACAGCACGCACCGAAGTTACCGATGTCGATGAGCATGGGCTACGCCGTCAAGGTGGCTGCAAGTTTTCTCGTGAAAATCGCTATTTCAGCTTGGAACTTTTTGTGGCTAATTTTGTCTTAATGCTGATACCTTTTAGTGGTAAGCGTGACTCGATTTAATCATCTGCAACGCTCAGTGGAAGGCTCATTTCCGCCGCCGGGTGTCACTGGAAATTGTGAACAAGTTAGCTCTATCGGTTTTCCTTAATCGCGATCCTTTGCGCGATAGCAGAGAGCTGTGAACTGACGTTGACCGTAACAGCGTGGCTGGGTTCTTCTTATTTTGCAAATTAGTACATAACGTACTGGAAAAAAATCTTCAATTTGTATTCCTGAAACATGCTCATGCCTCGCTTTCAAATCTTTGAATCATAATCGACTCGCACCGGCAGTGGGGCCATCTGGATTTAGCATTGTTTTCAGTTTTAGACAATGGACACCCTCGTCAACACGGGATCGTCAATTAAAACTTTTATAAACATTTGCAAACCGGAGAGAGCTGCCTTCGATCGTTCCCTACAATGCTCTTATTTTGCGCGTCCTTGTTCACATTATATTTCATTGTTGTGGACAACACTAACGCCAAAAATATTCTCGGTGTACTGCACCTAAAACGACAAAAATCCAGAAGAGAAATTCATCTGCTGTAAACCGATTCAATATTTTGAGTATTCACCTCCAATTTTTATCGGTGGCGCGTTCAGTGCCGGGCTTCTCGGCATCGCCGCACTGGCGGATGCCACAATGTGGGGTAAGAAACGTTCCCAATGAGTTGAAAAACACCATCCGCGGGCACACAAGAACACGAGACGCGCCCTAAGTCGGATACACAGCACTTGGGAGCACGCAACAGCACACCCAACGCGGGAGCGGCGCCCCGAATAGCACATTCACCAACGTTTCTAACCACTCAGAATGGCCGCGTAACCTGACGCTCGCTAGATGGCGCCAGAGTATTCAAAATGGCGCCACTCACTGTAAAAAGGTCTATACGAGCTTACACACCTAATTATTTTATCTTTAATGATAGCATTGTCTATTTATTGCGCACTACTTAAACTAATTTATGTTACTTTAGGTTTCATCATATACGACAGCAGAAAGTAAAAATCAATTCAGATGAGGCGAAGATGACACGTTGCCATCTCCCCTTTTCTAGTAAAGGCGCATTCACACTGCGGAAAAACGCGCGTCGTGGGGTAAGTCTTTTTTCTTATTATTGTAGTAAAAACAATCGCGCGCCGAGGAGGACGACGCAGGAAGACGTCGTCTCTGGACCCAATTTTTCCCTTGTCGCACGCACTTGAGCCAATCAGTGGGCGACTGGACGTGACGTGTCGCCCTTTTCCGGTTAGGACATGCTTACACTGTTTTTATTTTCGATCCACAAAAAAGGCGTAAATGCAGACAGAGTGGTCGAGAGATTTATGCAGTCGCCAAATGTGACTGGAAGCATTTCACCGTGGAGAGACGCGAGTCGATTGGAACATGTGACTGTGAGCAGTGTTTTATGTGCGTGTACGACGTCGTGAAACGTTTGCGCGAAAGCCGCCACCGAAGTTCACAGTGTGTTCCGACCTCCGACTGTGCGGGAGCGATCAATCCCAATGTATTTTGTGTATTCTTTGTGTGCACGCCACCACTAAGGAATACAACGATTTTCCTTCGAGAACACTATCGCAAAATCTGCGTGCTGTGCTAAAGGTACGGAGGCGCGGGCGCAGTACCGTGCTATGTTTGCACAAAAACGCGGCGAAAGAGCAGCTTCTGAAGCAGTGGCGTCACGAGGGTCAGCGGCACCCAAGGCGGTAGCCCGCCCCCCCCCCTCCCCCCGCGCTCTTGTGGCCCGCCGCGACACCCCCCTGAGCGCTGTACCCAGGGCAATACGCCCCCCCCCCCCCTTGTGACGCCACTGTTCTGAACCTGCCCGCTGGCGTCCGTGCCTTTCGCATATGCTGCATACAACCGCAGTGTAAGCGTATATATAATCGCCGTTATCCATTCAGTGAAGACGGTTGTCTCCGAGCGCATATGCAATCGCGAAGGCAAGACAACAACAATCGTAAGAAGCAGACGAGTAAAAAAAATTCCGTGTCCTCTCGACGAACGCGAGGTTCCCCGAGAAGACGCCGACGTCGGGCGGCCCTGTGTGACTGCTTCGTCTCTTTCAACGCCGGCGTCGACGTGAACCACAACGCGAGTCCAAGTTTATAAAACTTGGACTGAAAGCCGTGAATACGTGTAGGTCACTTTATGTTTGTTGAGTTTCTTTTTTTGCATTTCAGTCTCGACATAAGATCATGCTTATAGCAATAAATGAAAATGAGAGCCAACTCTTTGCTTGTAACTCTTTTGGCAATCTGAACAATTGTCATTGAAAGCTTCAATCTGAAGCGGCCCCATTTTGAATAGGCTTGAACGTGAAGTTTCGTATTATTTCATCAAACCCACATGGAGCATAAAACATAGCAACGAATATTGTCAAATTCTGAAGGACATCGTCGACACGAGATAGCCTGTTTGAAGGCTGCGCCCCGTAGGTTTTCAACGAATTTTAGACCCTTTCCGGTACCATACGCTAACCAACAAAATAAATACTGCCCTCTCCCACTTAGTTTTCCCGCGGTGGAGAAAACGAACGTGCTCACGTCAAGGTTATTGATGGATAAGAAAACACATGGAGGAACAAACAGGCAACGCTTTTTATCGCGTAGCGTTCATTAAGTCCGCAATCTAGACAGGGAGGCGTCATGATCAAGGCCGAAACCAATGTTGCTATCGCTGTTAGTAACTTTCAAGTTAGAGATGACGAGCAAGTCTAGCCACATACCCATCTTTATCATGGCGCCCGTTGCCTTCCGATGCTCTGCGGCTGTTTGTTTTTGTTGTTTTGGGTTTATTTGGATCGAGAGAGCGCTTCACAACACTGGCAACAGCGCATTTTAAATTTTCTGCCGGTGTTTTCCTAGTTTTCCGTGCATGTCTGTCGAAACCTTGTTAAAGTTGTTTTTGCGATGTGACTGGAAGATAGGACAGTATTTCTGAAACCATCGCATGTGTTCAAACTGCGACTAATATCGTTGACTCGTTGTATCCTGAGAAAGTAGCGCCAAGCTTCCCGTATGGTCGCCATTTTTGTTCATGGAATTAAAATTCTTCCCTTGACCTCTCCATTCTTGTTGAGCCGATCTAAACTGCTTGATAGAAACATTTCTTGAATGCCGATATTTTTTTTATCAACACACAGACGAAGCAAGCGCATATATTCTCACCTCCACGACATGCTGCATCTGTGTTTGGTGGCATTGAGAAATAATAATGCTGTCTAAAAATACGCAAGAACAACAATATTAATGTAAGAGATTTGTGGAGGTACGCATAATAGATAATTGAATTGCATGAACATGTCAAAGGCGCCTATATTGACGAGAAACGCTTTCAGTACGATGATGCTTTATAGTGATCTCGGCACGAGGTTCAGAACGACCCTTTCGAAGCTTCGAAGATTTGAATGAACCGAAATGGCGATTGGCCATGGCAACTGACACCGATGCCAATTACCTTGCGAGGTTTGGTCGTCTGTATGTTGTTAGTATCTGTTCGTGTCCGGCTAGCAGGCAGGGAAGGCAATGGCGCTTCTTTCCCAGGATCCAGTGACTTTAACGGCGACTAGAGCCAGTGGAGTCAGATTCCAGTCACAAGCGTAATTAGAAGCCAGGATTCGTCCGCCGTCGAGGCTTTGGCAATCCGCGTAGTAGGGTCCTAGAGCCTCACTCTGTTTGTTGCTACATTGTGATACAATCATATGACAAATAGCTACAGCGTTTACGGTATGTATATAGTGTGGCACTGAGTGACAAAAACACATCAAACAGCAGCGCCTCGTTCGTTGAAGTTCAAACCGTTCACCTGACGGCTCCTCGACTTATTTGATTAAATCTCTCTTCATTTAATTTAACAGTATGGAAGATTCTTGGCCCTATAATATGAGCAGAAAGGCAACCTCTGCTTATGTTGCAGTGTTTTCTTAATTGGAAAGTGCAAGTGTTTATTTGTGTCAGCCTAATTAACCATGCAGTACTGAATGTAGGGCACACACTCGCTTCTGGGAATTCATTGGGATCCAGAGAAGGATGTGTCGAAGTTTGCGTTGCCAACTATACTAAAATTCCTAGAGTTGAATGATGGCACTAAATGATTTGTTTTACTAGCCGCATCTAGGATTTTCGATTCCCCGGGAGTCTTGTCGCCCTTCACAATCCGAGTGAAGACACTTTTTCAGAAGCTATGGGTGACACTAATCACATGGGGCAGTGCTCTACCTGGGGATCTGGAGAACGAATGGTAAGAATGGTGTCTTGAGCTGCCAAAGATGGATGCCCATGTCATCCCTAGATTTGTATTGGAGGGAGGACAGTGCAAGGTGGGGGGGGGGGGGACACCTGGATTTATATTTTCTGCGACGCAAGCCCAAGTGCCTATGGAGCTGCTGCGTACGTAATCAAGAAGTCATTGCCAATTAAACGACCTACGCTTTGATTGGCAAAGGTTAGAATTGTTGCAATCAAGAAACAGACGCTTGCTCGCCTCGAACTCATGGGAGCCGTCATCGCGTCGAGAGTGCACCGATATCTTAAGAAGACTATCCCAGAGATTTTGTACGAATATACACTGTGGACGGATTCTCTCATCGCATTGACATGAATCAAGAGCGAGTCCAGCAACTGGAAGATACTCGTGTCCAACCGAGTTACGGAGATACAAAGGGACACTGATCCTTCTCGTTAGAGGTACTGTCCGGGAGTGACAATCCAATGGATTCGCTTACCCACGGCATCACAGAGTACCGAGTGGTGTCGGGTGATTTATGGTGGTCAGGACCAAAGTGGTTGACTGAACACAAAAAGTGATTGCCAGATCTGAGGTCGAGTAACGAAGAAGACATGCTTGTTGAAAGAAGAAAGAAAAGCAGTTCACGTGATCTTGCAAACAACACCACCTGAGCCGCTGTTGGATCTGACGAGGTACAGCGAACTTCATTGGGCCTTAAGAGTGACGGCATGGTGTCTTTGATTTCTGAAGAACTGTCGAAATGGCAAACCGTCAAGTGGACCACTGAGTGCCGAGGAGATGCTGGGGCCGAACTATACTTTCTAACCCTCCTCGCTAATTCCTGTCTAACGTATGAACCTCATGGGACCATTGAATAGTACACGTTTGCCTCTACGAATTGAGTGGCACCAGGTTCTAACGCGTGGTTCTGTTCATTATCGCGGCAGCTGCTTGCGCTTGCTGCCGTTTATTTAGTCGTGTAACAATTCATTCAAGAAATTATATTTTTGCTCTCCGTTACAATCGTGCAAGTGAATACGTGCGTCCTAACGATATGGGTAACGTCGTTCGGATTGCATAACGTGTTTTGCTTCGAAAGAAACTTAAATACTTACGAATTTTGACAGCGATTTTTTTTTGAGCGTTCACACAACGTCACAATACCTTCGGGTGTGTTCTGAGCAGTAGCGTCAGAAGGGGGCGGTCATTAATATGTATCGTGACCAACGATGGACAAACTCAAGTTGGCTTGGCAGGGGCACATATATGTCTGGCACGATGTCGAAGTCATCAGAATTGAAGCGAAGGAAACTCCACTTTGATGAAGTGCAATAAATTGCAATAAATGGCCAATATTCAATGTTTGGGCAGCTCGATGACTCTCGGGAATCCAAGAGAACCGCTCATAAGTTCACGCAACTGCAAAATTGAGCACTTGATCCAACAGGGGCATGCCGCTGAACGAAATTCCCCTCGGAATGCTGCTGTAGCCGTTCACACTGCAAAGCGCCATCTCGGTGTCAGCAACGCCACAGATTATCGTTTACTTAAACTTCTCAGCGGCTCGGACCGTCCTCTCGTCGAAGTCCATCGTAGGCCCATCAGTCTCGCACGTCTCGCCGGTCTTGCCTTCACGTTGCCCTCGTCAAATATGCCGGACGGCGCGAGCGCAGTTCTCCGGCGCGCACAACTGGCACATCACGCACCGCGTCCTCTCCTCGAAAGCCTTCCTGATGCATGACGGACTGCGAAGGAGCTGATTGCGGTCCGTCGTCTGCTCCTGGAACCTCGTCGCCCCGGCTCCCGCCAGCCTCGCCTTTGCGCTTCGCTCACGTAAACCCTACCGGACGAATGCCAGCGAAACGCTACGGTCACATCCTATACAACCAAACTCACCCCCACCTCCCTTCCCCCTGATATAGGCATGTAATCCGTTTGCGAAGAGCGGCAGAAAAGTAAGGATGATCGTAGACGACAATAACGGTTGTTTTGTTAGGTGCGCCGAATCCAATGTCCCCGAAGAAAATAGAGAAACAAAATGAGAGAGACAGAGAGAGAGAGAGAATTAAATACCGAAGTGTGAAAATTATTAATATTGATAAATATAATATTACCAAAATTACATTAAAAAAAAACTCTAAAAGACCACAAAACATTTATATAGAATGAAGTACGCCGATTTTCAAGAACAAAAAGGGTGTAAAGACCCCAAGGGTCCTTACAGCTCTTTGCTCCTGGCTCCTACAAGAGAGTAGGAGCTAGTTTTGATAGTCAATTTCAGGCGTGGAATCTGGAGACGGCCAGACGATAACCGCTCTGAGATGCAAGTTGAATATATATAGCGGTGGAGATTCCTTCCGAAGATTGAAGCTGGCATGGCTTGAGCTGTCTTCAAGTCTGATTCAGTCAAGTAATTCACATTCATTGAGTTACTTGACTAAAAAGTAAGTGATTACTCTACTCGTTACATTAGAAAGTACTGCCGCTGAAATTTAATCCGGAAAATATAAAGTTTAAAGAAAAGGGAGTAGATTACGAGTAATTCTTTACTTGTAACAGACTACTTCCCAAGACTGCGGGTACGCTCTCATTCGTTCCTGAACAGCGGAAGTCACTGCTGTATTCCTGCCCCTCTCAAAAGCGAGCGAGCGCTCCAGCCTTCTCTATTCCCTCTTGGCCGCGGGCGGGGTCCTCGTTTAACCACCCGCGGTTCTGCGGGCGGCAGAGCCCAGGGCGTCCGCCCGAAACTAATCTCGTGGACGCGATTCCATTGGCTCCATGCTCGGCGACACCACGGAGTGCCCGCCGCCATTGATCGCCGTGCTCTCCTCTTTGGGGGTGAAGTGCGCAGGCGCGGATCTGTCACGGCCGCTTTGGCACGCGCTGCCCTCCCGGAGGGTAGGCCTTTTCTGGGCATATCGCGAACCTACCGATGTCCGAGTCAGGCACGTATCCAGGGGAGGTGGCCACATGGGGCCCGGCCCCCCCCCCCCCCCGAAATCTTCCATTTTGCTGGGACCTCCTCCTCCCCCTCCCCCTCATACAGCATTTTGTCATGGGTGGGCCCCCCCCCGAAACAAAATCCTGGCTACGTGCCTGGTCCGAGTCCAACCAATAGCACCACCTAGAAGACAAGGCCTCTCCATGACGTCATCGTTAGTGGATGCCCGACCTGCCCCTAGCGGAAAACGCGCCGAAGCTTGACAAGTCTCCGCAAAAGCAGGAGACTAGCGACGATGCTGACTCAAGCAAGGCGCCGCTGTGTGAACCCACTAGTGATGACCCTTTTTTGGGGGGGGGGGAAGGTACATTGGTTATTTGAAGGTATCGATTTGACCTGGTTGGACATTTTGGAACTCTCAACTTAAATATGTGTATGGAAGGAAGCGCGTTGGAGATGAAATACAGAAGACACGAAAGAGGTTACAGGGACGGAGGATAGCGCACACAGCTCTTTCAAATAGCAACGGAAATATATTGATGCCGATTTCACTGGGGCGGCTCATCCCGGTCTACGAAGAAAGTAAGCTCAAGAAGCAGCTAACTTGAAAGGAAATTAAAAGGAAGAAACTGAAAAGAAAGAAGAACAAAAAAAATTAAAATCATTATTAACAATGAAAATGAAAAGAACTTAAGAATAATTTAAATTAAATGAATGTAAAAGGAAAGAGAACGCTGATTATTAAGACAGTTCAGGCGCGCGAGGAACTGAAGTTCAGCGGAGGACAGAGAAAGGGTCGCCGTAGATCTATACATTGTTCTTGGCACGCTGGATGTTCAAAGTCTTTGGAATTTCTCGTCCACACTTTTTTCTGCGTGTGCCCAGAACTTTGGTTTCATTGTAGTGAGAAACAGAGTGATGACAGGTTCGGGCGTGCACGGCATTGGGATGGTACGACTCAGATGGTGCCTGCGAAACATCAGAGAAGTGTTCTCGAAGACGAACGTTTAGGAAACGTCCTGTCTGGCCCAGGCACGTAGCCAGGATTTTGGTTCGGGGAGGGCCCCCCCATGACAAAATGCTGTATGAGCGGGAGGGAGGAGAGGAGGTCCTAGCAAAATGAAAGATTTCGGGGGGGGGGGGGGCGGGCCCCATGGGCCTTCCCCTGGCTACGTGCCTGATCTGGCCTATGTATTGCCCGCCGCATCTTAAAGAGATGGAGTAGATTGGACTTTTTTGGCAGGTGACGTACTTGTTGAAAAAAATTTGAGAACAGAGCAAAATTAAACTCTGACGCCCGGAGTATTGAGACCCCATCAAAAATAAAATCCCATAAACTCAAAATTTTGAGCGAAAAGAAAAAATTCCGAAAAACGCTCTCCAAATTTTACGAAGAATAAACTCCGAAAACACGGAATCATATGCACAAACTAAAATTTCTGAATCTCTGTTTTAAAAGGGGTCCTGCAACAGCGTTTTGACTGATTTTTAATTTGCACCGAACCTAAGCGCACTGAACGTAGTAACTTAATGAAACTTTTCTTTTCGCAAAATTCGCTTTATTTTAAAAGTTATAGGAAAATTAGAATTACAAAAACAAGCAAAAAATAACCGCTTTCATGACGTCGTAGGTCCTGGCTTGAGTGGCCGTGAACTAGAGGAGGTATAGTGAGCTCATCGAGCGCTCACGGCTGCCGCACTTCGTGTCGACGGCTCGAGAGGGCGCCACTAAACCGTGTGTTGGATAGGCTGTATGAAGCGGGCGGCCAGGGCGACTCGCATTGCATTTGCTGCGCGATTAAAGACTATTTCGGCATAACACTTCATTGGCCACAAACGACAGCAAACACGGGGTAAAGACCAGTACAGGACGGGAGCCACTTCGCGCTGCCATACCGCCAAATGGCCTTTGTACGCTCCGGGACCTTTCTACGCTCGCCGTTCATCGGCGCCTCATCCCACTAGCCCTTTCTAATATGCGCCGCTTTTTCCGCTGCTTGGTGGCGGGTATGTCGACGGGTCATTTCTTGTTTCCGTACTTTATAAACTGCATTTGTTTCTTTTCTGATCTAAAATACTGAACAAAAACTACTTTCATACATATTTGAAACGGTTCGCGACACTTATATTTTGTATCTCGACTAAAAAAAAGCTTTTAGCGGCTCTGACCAGTAGTAAGCCCAGGACCTAAGACGTCACATTTTGCGCGCTTTCGGTACCGCGGGTCGCTCTCGTCGGTGGAGGAGGTTTCCGCGTCGTCCGGTTAAAATATGACGCACTGATATTTAGTGACTCTCTCCGTGCCCGCTGGCTTGCCCGAACCCCAAGGGACGTGGAAACCGCAAAAAAGGTAGACGCTTAAATATGATTGCAGGGCCCCT
>JAZHYW010043978.1:0-29812 GCA_037355805.1 Ixodes ricinus | reverse complement strand
GGGCTACGGGCCGTTCGTCGAAAGACAATTCGCAACAGGGCGATTCGTAGCAGGGCAATTGGTCGCGTAGGGCAATTCGTCATAGGGCTATTCGTCGCTAGGGCATCTGGTCGAAAACTGGGTTTTCTTTTTCTAGTTTATTTTTTTAGGAAAGTTTAGAGGAATTCGGGAAAGTGGGAGGGGAGGGAATGGAACGTGTATGTATAAAATATGAAGATCAGAAGCCTTCCAAGAAAAGTTCCAACATCGCCTTGTTGTCCGCGTTCATTTGGAGTTTCGGAAAGGTCGGAGGCTGTTCTTCTAAACATGCATGCTGTGTTGTATCCTGTTTGGATAGTTCACGATCCTTTGTCCGGTTTCTATACTCTATTCACCCTTAAGCTGACAGTGCACGGGAGGCTGTGTGTTCGCCGGGCCAACAGTTTGAGTGGTTCAGCAAGCGTGCAACTTTTTTGTTATTTCTTTGTTACTTCTTTGTTATTTAGATTTCCCTTATCTTTTTTTTTCGGAAAGTCCAGAACGAACTTTCAAGACTTACAAGATAAAGTTTATAAAACCTCTTTGTCATCCACATCCTTTTGGTTCCGAGGGCACGTTCGTACACCAGCCAAATGCTAGAAAATAACTGATCTAAGCGTTTATTTTGGCAGTCGCTATGGAAGTCATCAGGACTGAAAGAGGCGGGGAAATGCTGGTTTGCGAAGGATTTTTATATACTGTTAACCGAAGGTCTGAGCAAAGCATCTACTGGGTATGTCGAAGAAGAGAGACCTGCAAAGCAAAGATCATGACTGACGTCTCTAAGCTTCGCGTTGTTAAAGTCACAAATAACCACAGTCATGCTGTGGTTATTTGTGACAGTTATTTTAAAGTCGCAAATAACCACACACAACAGGGACATCCTCGAGGCTTGCGCCAGAAGCATAACATTGTAAACGGAGATGTATATGCAGAGTTTCCGATGCAAATAAAACTCTTTTTCGTGAAGTGACACCTGTGTGGTTGTCCTATCAAAATTACTGAAACATATTTATAACTCGGTTGTGGCGTATACCCACAGAAGTAGACAGCGTCTACTGCGAAAGTAGAGCATTTAAGCCAAATCTTAAACATTATGCTACAAATCAAAATACCAAATGAGGGAGAACCTTCGTTCGTAAATAATAATTTTGAAGCCATATACTCGATAAACTGTGAAAATTAAACACATAAGAAGCTTTTAATAGGGTGACGAATCGTCATCTGGACGAATTGCCCTATTACGAATTGCCCTATGACGAATTGCCCTATGCGACGAATTGCCCTGCTACGAGTTGCCCTGCTACGAATTGTCTTTCGACGAATAGTCCTACAGCCGATCTGACTAACCTTCTGTAAGAATGAATGTTCAGTCAGACCGCGCAATTTTCGATTAAACAGCGAAACAACTCGACGTCACGCGACACGCCCAGCTCATCGCTCCTCAAGACAGGAGTCAAGCAAACGAAATAGTAAAAATAAAAAAAAACCTGCCGCCTTTCAAGAAAAGAACAGAAGGCGCATTCGCGCGCGTGTTGCGGACCTTTTATACGAGTCCAAGACAAACTGCGGGGCGCGCTGTCGGAACGGAGTTCGTGGTTACGTTCAGACTCGGGAGACTAGTCATCACCAACGAACCTTGGTTCCGGCCCGTGACCGCAGCCCCAGGCCCCAGCTGAGTGCCATGTGAACGCCTGCGAGAACACGCTGACTCAAATAGGCAAACCAGAATATCCTCACGAAAACAAGAAAAAAGAGAGAGGGGGGGGGGGGATTTTGCTTGGTGCATGGCTCGGATGGCGCGCGCCAAGAAGTCCAAAAGGGACAGGTGGGACATAGGACGCGCAGAATTATCTTTCTTTCTTATTTTTGTGTCCCTCCCCTCTCTTTTTCGTTTGTTACTTTGCCTTCTTTTCTTCTTTCTTCTTGTTCCCTCCGTCCCATAAATTTCGCCTTCATTATCTCGTGTCCAAGAACTGAAACTATAAACAAAATTAAAAGAAGAGTCTACAAGAGAAAGAAAGCTTTGGCGAGGTTAGTATACAGAGAGAGTGGTTCTCTTTTTCCCTGTTTTCTCTATACAGACGACGCGTGCCCAGTTTTCTGCGGTTAGCATTCTGACAACAGGTATTACCAAGTAAATCCAAGTATTTTTAATTATTTTTTTCTGGCATGGAAACGCGACGGGGTGACAAAATATGCTTGTGATCACATCTCTAATGCGCACTGTTCTCGCGCGTCTGAAAACGATGAACTCTAGGTTACATCACTGGATTTCTGAAATTTTTTTTTCGCCGTCGGGGACACGTGTTTAACATTAAGACGAGAAAGAAGTGAGCGAAGGTAATTATCTGAGCTTTTCCGACTTTAAGTAACCGTCAAAATGTTTTGCTTCTTAAAAGAAAAAAAAAGCTTTTTAGGTTTTATGTTTTGCAAAACTGTAAACAATTGTTTGAATAATTATTTTAAAAGTCAAAACTGTAAAACCCCTTGTTTTCGCGGCCGTGATTTTTTTTTCTAAATTTGGCAGCGGAGTCATCTTCACGACCACTAAATATCGCGAATTCTAAAGGCTGGAATTCGCCTCTACAGACAATAGAAATATCCACGGCCACTAAATTTCGCGAATTTTACAAGTCGCGAAAATCAGGGGCTCGCGAACATTAAGGGTTTTACAGTAATGCCTTTTGTTTACAGGTTCAAATACTTTTACTTACGTCAAAATATTTATTAAGTGCGTCTTGCTTTATTGGTAGACTTTTTTTAATGTCATAAGTTTTCATTTGATTCCCTTCTAAGAGTCCACGTCCAGAAATGAGACTTCAATGTTTGTTGCCACTTCTTTTCGCTAAAATTACTCCAGACTCCGAAGTGTCAAATATTGCAAAAGGCCGGAGAGCTAAGGCAACGCGCATCGGGCGTGCTACAGCCTGCCCTTCGGATGTTTAACATCCCAACCAAGAGAACAAAATTTTGCCGTATCTGGATTTTGAGATTATGTCTGCGGTAAAAGTTTGTTTAGGTGTCTCCGCTTTGAATGGATCACACGGCCAGTGCAGTAACGATTGCAGCCTGAAGTCTCGAACGTGCATGATGCAGTGGGAATTAAACGACAGCGCTCTATAGTCGGTGACAGGTCAAGAACGAAGTGAAGTTTCTCCCACCTCTTTCCACTTTAGTAGAGTGAAGGCTGGAGAGGAGGTGACCTTCTCTCTAGCGTTCGCTCTACAAAAGTGGAAAGAGGTGGGAGGAGCTTCCACTTCGTTCTTGACCTGTCACCGACTATAGTATACGATGCTCGTCTAAATCGAAACGCGTACCAGGGTTGACATCGAACTCAGCCAGAATGATCTCTGGGGTGTGTAGAGTCAGCCGTACTTCGTTTCACTCTACGTCCGACCGCTGTCGACGGTATACGTGGCGACGGATCCAGTCCAGCAGAGCCAAAACCGTATCGTCAAGGCGCTGGTTGTCTTTGTGGATTTGCTGTCACCCATGGAGGTGGGAAGCTTCCTGGAGGCAACATCACGCCAAAGGAGGTGATGCCAGAGGCGTGGAGGGACACGCCCCCAACGATGACCAAAACCACAGCTGCTTGGGTCACCCTCGGGTGCCCGTCACCTTCGGTGGCGCGATGTCGACTCCAGGAAGCTTCCTACCTCAATGGCTCTCACCGGCTAAACCAATCAGGCAAGAAGGAAAAGCTCAGCATCGCGGCGCATTCACTGCGCTCGATTGGTTTCAGATGGGGATCGCGAACGTACAAAGGCAATGAGTGCCGTGACAATGCGCTTTGTACGCTGCTCCATTGGCTCTGGCAGATCGTGGTGTTGGCTGCTATCGGACTTGAAGGTGAAACGGAGTATAGTAAACATAATATTTTGTGTGTGTGTGTGTGTGTGTGTGTCGTGTGTGTGTGTGTGTGTGTGTGTGTGTGTGTGTGTGTGTGTGTGTCGTGTGTGTGTGTGTTACGGGGGGGTCATGTGGTCACGTCATGTCTGGAGTTTTTTTTATTGTGAAAGGCATGAGCGCATTGTGTTTCTTAAAGTCTAGCCGATGCTACGTGTCTTATATATAATACACAAGTACAAAGAAAAAGAATAAGGAAAACGTCAAAATGTAATACTGACACTGTAAAAAAAAAGAAAACTGAGTGTGTTATTATTTATAATCAAAATACAGCGTTCAGAACTTTAGATTGCCTATTGGCCGTTTTCGCGTGACACTTGCCACGTTTAAATGTGATGTAATTGGGTTGGCTGACAGGAACTAAAGTGGATAGCTTAAGTAAAACGACAATTAAAAAAGTATAGCCAAGGAAAAAAAATAGACTGAGAACAATTTGTACGAACCCGTGGATCTGTAGCGCCTTCCAATTGATAAATAAAGATTTTCTATTTTGCCTCAACTCAGCTACATCACAATTCAATGCGGCGGCCGCCACCAAAATAAAAACGGTCTATATGCCCTGCTTCCGTTGACAAATGTTGACAATCAAGTCGTGCTGAAATAGGTTTCAGAGGTTCTCCAGTATAAAGATAGTTCGTGCAAAAATCTGCCCCGCCGCTGAAGACTCTTGTAAGGAATGATCACGGTGGGAATGATGAATAAAGTGCCTCACTCTGCTCCCGCGTTAGCATCGCAGACTCGTGCCTTTGTAGGAACACAATGGAAACAGCGCCTTTAAAAGAAGCAGGAACTGTTCGGAGGACACACGCAGCGGCTCGCCAAGAGTCGACGTCCGAAGGATTCATAGGCCACGTCCGCTGCAGCGCTCCCCCTGCAAACCTCCGGAGCACCTGCGTTTCCGCGGATGCTACATGCCGACGGCGTCAAAGAACGGCTTTTGCCCCGATGGCAGATGGCATCTGCCCCTCGACCGTTGGGGGATTGAACCGTGATCTGCATCCTGGCCTCACGTGACGACGGCCCAGAAACAAGACGAATGCCACCGGTCCGTTGCCGCTGACGCCGACCGATGAGAATGGAGGATAAACCGAGGACGTGATCTTGTGCGACCATTAGTAAGTGCACGCGGCTCCCCCTGTCTGCATCATGAAGGGGAATACCGGGCCCAGCGGGTGCTTATTTTTTTTGTTCTGGACACAGTAAGCGTCCTGGCGGTTATGTTTGAGTCGAGACACTCGACCGTGTGTGCCGAGTGTCGTGATAGTCACCGAAAGAACGAGAACGGCAGGGCGTGTCTTTCAAACGCCGAGCTCCACGCACGTGCCCCATCCCATGCCTTCCGACTTGCTTCTTGGCTGTGCGCGCGCTCATGGTACAAAAGACCCCAAGCCTCGTCGAAGCTAGGAAGCTTGCGCTGGAGGCGGGACAACCGAAGCTCCTCCCTGCCGTTCACCTTGTCGTGACTATTGGTGACGTGCGAGACCAGAAGCATTGCTGTGGTCGGAATTCCCATTGGGCAAGTGCTCACTATGGCGTCCTTGTCATTTTGTTTTGCTTTCATGGACAGAATTAAATACAGTGTCAGACTGTCAATTTGGACAATGTTGGTACAAGAATGCGATGCCCCTAAGGATTTCATCATGATTTTTATACATGCCATCGAACTCGTAGTTCTCAACTGATGACAAGTAGCCAGGATGACAACCTCGTGACGTCACGGCGGGGGAACCTTAGTAGCGGACTCACATTGCTGGCCGCGCGGTGCTAAAAGCGCGAGCTAGCTGCTTCGGAAGGAAGCCTCGGCGGCTGCACGAGCGCTCGCGCTGCGAGTGCTTCAGACAAGGCAGTCAATTAAGGGCTATTGCCTGCGCTAGCACAGCATTTGGTGGTTAGTCCATGTTATATGAGCGAAAGCTCGCGCTGGCAGAACCCAGGCCATCAGTTCAATCGCCCTGGCCTGTTTCGATCTGGATGATAATTGCAACATAAAAGTGGTCAGAATACCACTGCGTGGTGCACGTTAAAGACCCCAGGCTAAAGGTTTGTACTGCACTGCTGAAGCCACTATCTACAGCTGGGAAGACTCGTCGCCCTTGGTGGCAGACCAAGTTCTAGTGGCCAGCAACACAGCAAACAACCCCAATTTTTTTTTTTTTTTTTTTTTGTTAAGGTGAGACGAAGTATAGTGACATTACGAACATAATCACTAAGCAGCCGCCACGGAACATCTTATGCCAATAGCCCGCGTGAGTAACTTCACCGGGCCGCATACATAAGTATATATAGACACGGTAATCAGAGCTTGCAGCACCTCGTGTTGGCTGTCTGCAACTTGGTAGGAGGTACAGGGGGAGGCCGTGCGAACAGACCCAGCGGTGTACAGGCCGGGATGGCACAGTTTATTCGGGAGACGCGGACGTCGTTGTTGTTAAAGGAGGTTGGAACGGAGTGCCAAATTTCCTATTCTCCCAGCAGCGATAGTCGGTGTCATAGCGTATCAGGTTAAATTCTAAGACTTAGCAATAGACCGGGCCATCACATAATTCCCGCCGCCCGTAAGCCCGAGCGCGTAGATTTAAAAGTGAGCTTTCAGCGCGAATGCTGTGTAACTAAAACACCTTATTGAGATATACTCTTCGAAGACAGCTTTTGTGTCGATCTTTCATAAGTATTTTTCATTATAGCTTCTACAATTTTGTGTCTCCGAGCTTGTGGAGGCCTGCTCCAGTCAGCTTCCATTTGTTGCCGATAACGCAACAAAACTCTGTAGGACATAGTACACAAGCGCTTGAATATATATTTTTTCTTCGCATAGGTAATGATTTCAGCCTTTATACTGTGACTAGAAGGAAAACTCTTATGCGACCTACTTTGTATTCAGTAGTAACTAAGACCTGTCAATAAATTATAGTGTTTTTTTCATAAATGTATCTCATTACTTTTTATTACGTTCAATAACGTATACATGAAACATGTTATAGTGATACTATAGGGGTAAATTGGGGACATAAACACCGCCGCAACAGTTCATTTAATTACTCTTTCAGTTTACGTACTCACGATGGGCTTACTTCTTGATTAGGATGCTCAAAACACTTAAGTTGTCTCTCCCAAGATGTTCCAGGCTTTTGAGAAATGCGTGCGGCTCTCAGTATAAAAACAACATTCAATTTATTCTTCACATAATAAATGACTAGAATATTAGCTGCAGTTGCAGCGTAAGACCAGCCAAGAGAAATTCGGTCTCATATAACCCGTAAGAAAGAGCTTTATATATATAAAAAAATCTTATCACAAAAAAAAAAAAACTAAAGAACTAAACGGGTTGTTTGTTTTTCAGGTGCGCGAACAGTTCTTTCGTTGCCTTGTCACCCGTGCTTCCGGTGGTTCTGCATGCACGAGGTGGGCCGCGTGCGCCTCCCTGCACGGTCGTCCACCCCTGTCCATTGGCATCCACTGCGGTGAGGGACGACGCACGCGAGACAAACTCCCGCCTTTCTCACCTTCTGACGCGAGTACGCGTCCTTTTCCAAGTCAAGGAAGGATTTCATTTTTCTAAACTAATAATATAATTATAGTAGAAGCAAAGCCAGCCGTGTTGCGAAGAATGTTCAAATATCAGTACAAAAAAAAAACGCACAAGGTCTTTGTCATGAGGTGACCGTATACGCAGTAGCAAACGTTTATGATCAATGACGCGTAGTCGGGCACATGATACGTACGCGGTTAGAAACGTCTCGTTTAGTTTTCTCAAATACTTTGGAGTACGGTGATGTGTGCAGGTTCTAAATGCAATACAACTATTTCCACAATATAGCGGACGTAGCAGTCTAGATTCGAAATAAAAGCGACCTGGCTAAAACAGGCATGTTCGGGAAGCGAGCTAAGAGTGTCTACAAAAGATGTAAATACCTAAGAGATAAATTCCGTCGTATACGTTACCGAATGGCTACCAATGACGTCGTAACGTTTAATTGAACATGTAGGTAATTTGAAGAAGCGATACAGGTTCAATTTTGACTGTTAAACCCGTGGTTTGCATTCAGTCCTTTTACCCACCCATACATTTCGACCCGCCACGCCACAGCACTCGATGGGCGTTCTCATCCCTCTCCTTCACGTATTCTCTGCTAGGTTGAGCGCCTCTTCTGAAGTCATGGTATTCACCTTTGTTCGTGATCTGAAATCCGATCGCGGAGATGGGTGCCGACCGGCAATGCAAACGAAACCAATATAGGCGTGAGTGTGGAGGCAGTTCCTGTTAGGAACAGAACATATGGCGATTTCTCGTTTTACACACGCACGTTTGCGGAAAGGTGATTTTTCTTCTTTCGTGTTCTTTTTTCTTTTTTTGTTGTATGTGCCTGAGGCCCTTATAAACATGATTATCAATATTACTTGTGTTTGAGAATCTTGGTCTTCCTCTTCTTCATCGTAGCTCTGTTCGGGAGTCTCGTGCCGGTATGTCTATCGCGTTTATTTCACCTATTATGCAAAGTTGATTACTTCATTTGAGATTATTTTGCAATTCGTATGATGTTTTTTGTTGTTTTGTAATATTCGATGTGTCCGCCATAGCTGGCGATTCGTTTCCGAAATATTTTCTTTTCCTTAGGCGTCTTATTTTAGGAGTGTGTGAAAGTTCTTTGCAGAACCACCCTGTATGCTCGTATACGCCGCAGCAGATATTTCTTAGGACTGGCTAATAAAGTCGCAGTATCTCGCACGGAGTTTGCGCTCGACTGAAGCAATCCTTACTCTGTCGTCCTGCGTGAAGTTTGGCACCGTGTTTGCTGCTGCACCTGTATTCTTTCGAGAACATATGGTTGAACCAACGAGGTAGAGGGGCTTAGAGTGATAAACCGGAAGTTCGGAAGTGGCACCCCCCGGTTGCCGCCATGTTTTACGCAAAAGTGACCACACGTCACGTGACCTCACAAGAGCCGTGACGTCACCGGTAAGATGGCAGCGCCCAGAGCTGGGGAATGCGAGTTTGTTCGGTGCGCGGTAGCCGCGATGTGTAGCTGCTTTCCGACGACTTCGGTCTTCTTCGTGCTCGCTGACGCAGGTATAATGTGAAAATATGAAGAAATGAGACTTTATTACCTTTTTCCGTAAGATCGCCCTGTATCATCTGGATATTAACACCTGCGAGACAGCATCAGCCGTATCGCCGTACCGGTGCTCGGATTCCCGGATGTGTTCGATGGTCGATAGAACTTTGAGTGCTTTTAGCATGCAATTTTCGCTTTCTCTTAGCTTTGTTTGAACGTTGGAATGTCTGAGAATCGACGCGAAATGTATACGTCGGACGTAGGGCCTAGGGGAATTCGTTTCAGCCCTAGGTAACTGCATAATCACAGCCAACTTTTAGCGAGGAAGCTCCTGCGATCTTTACGTTTTGTTACTTGTAAACAATTTTACGATATAACTCCTAGCATAATATATTCGCATTTTTCTAGCTTCGTTTGAACGTCTGAGAATCGAAGCGAAAGGTATACGTCGCGTGAGGACCTAGGGGAAGTTGTTTCAGCCCTGCGTCACCGAATATCCATATAAACTTTTAGCGAGGAAGCTCCTGCGATCTTTAACCTTTTGTGCTAATCGACGATTCTACATTCGATCGCTTTTCTTCCTTTTTTTGTGAGTGCGAATCGCACACTTATTTTCAGCTGCGAGGATGACGTTTCTATTGAGTGAGGGGGGGATGAATAAATCGTTGCAGGCACCTGCTTCAATGCTATTCGACTTGCTATTTTTGGTGTACGCATAGATTAATTGCACATTTTTCTCTTTCGTAGGTTTTATTGCAGCAATACTTTTTTTTCATCAAGAGTGCATTGTATTAGTCGGTCAATTATTTACTTGTTCTAGTTACCTGTACAAGATGATTCATATTTGTGTTCACCCCTTGCCCGAAAAGCAGTCTTGTTGAAAAATGTTGACTACCATTCCTTTCGGTCTCTTCAATAGACTTCTTTCTAAAATGTGGGCTGCCTATACCTCGTATTACCATAACCTGGAAAAGGGCAACCGCCACAGCCCCCTCGTGCCAATCAGATTGACGGAGTGAAGGCATGTGACAAATCTGTGCTGACGAGCACTCTGATGATATGTTGTCATGTGCCTCTCTCCAACATGCATATTGACTCACCAAGACTGTAGCCTTCGCCGCTTGCCAAATTGTGATGGAACGAATTACAGTAGCTACTACTCTAATTGCCCAAGGCCTTCATACTTTGGGCATTTGTTCGACAAGAATGTTATGTCCGCGATCACTGTGAACTCGGCTGAGCACCTATTGGACTCGAATGCTGCATTAGCGTTCGACGTGAACTGGGGTATATTCGTGTGCTTTGCACCGAAAAAAATGGCGACAGTTGTGTTGCTTGATGGGGTTTTGCAAAGGGTCTATTGTGTCATACGTATTGGAAGTGTCCTGCTATATAACAATGCATGAACACATACCATTAAACTAGATGCTCAGAGGTGTGTTTGTTTTTGCAATTAACAAGTTACAGCAGTGTGCTTTAATGTTATTATCATGTGCGTAGTTTTAAGTATCCTCTCTGCAATGCCTACAAAGGCCCCTGGAGAGAATAAATTAATAAATAACATTTTCACATCACTGGAGTTGGTTTTCGGATGCGCCATATGTTCAGGAGAAGTGGAACGAGTGCAGCCCAATGCAACCAGTCTGGTATGTCCCATTAATTAATATTGAGGGGTCAGAGATGCGAGTGTCCTCAAAAGTTCCAGCACGTGCAATGAACACAATTCTTTGTGTAGAGACCAGAGGTCGGCATTTTAGGTCGCCGTCACTCACCCTCACCCTCACAGCTACACTCACCCTCAACTCCTCACTCACCCTCACAGCTACAGCTCACCCTCAGCCCTCACGCACCTCCAGTCCACTCACCTTCAGCCCTTCACACACCTTCACTGAACCTCGGCCTCACCGCCCTCACGCACTCATGGCCCTCACGCCACTCACTGCCCTCACGCATTCATACCCCTCACGGCCCTCACGCACTCATGGCCCTCACGCCACTCAGGCCCGCTTCAGACGGGAAAATTTCGCCCAGAAACTTGACGTCGCAACCCCAGCAACACAAGCCGCCCGCGTTCACACGCAGCAGCCAACTGCTGCAATTTGCCATCATCCTCATGAAATTTTATTTTTCTTGCACTACTTAGACAAAAAATTACGCGCTATAAACGTGTTTTTATGCATTTAAATTTCGTTGAGAATACTAACGCATCTTTCTGAAACAGTTCATTTCCAAAAACGATCAATTTCAAACCAGAACCAAGTCTTTTATTGTCATCATCACCGGCACGAGGTATCACGTGAAAATATCGCGTCCCTGATTGGATGCAGCCGCTTCAAATGTCTTCGAATTGCTCCAAGTGTCTCGCTTGTTTCGAGCCGGACCCGATCTCAGCAATTCATGTCGATCTAGGGAAAGCTAGGGAACAACCCGCCAGAAACACCAAAATTGCTGAGAAAGTTGCTCCGTCTGAAGGGGGCCTCACACACTCACCACCCTCACGCCCCTCATGCACTCATGGCCCTCACACCCTCACGCAATCACGCCCCTCACGCACTCATGGCCCTCACACCCTCACCGCCGTCACGGCCGTCACGCACTCATGGCCCTCACACCCCTCACGCACTCACCACCCTCACGCTCCTCACGCACTCGTGGCCTTCACACCCCTCACGCACTCACCGCCCTCACTCACTCACCCTCACACTCATGAATTTTCCTGCTTCGGAAACTCACTCACCCTCACCTCACCTGTGAAGATGAGGGTGAGTGAGGGTCCTCATGAGTGAGGTTTGCCGAGGTATGGTAGAGACTCTGAAGGCATAAACGCGAGCGAAAATATGTTTATTAGGTTAGTGTATCAAATATGTTGATTTCCACTTGATTACGTAATTATTGATTCTTTGCAAATGGTTCCATAACGAGTTCTTTCTGCGACAGTCTCGTGTCAGGCGTTCAGTCATAGTACCTGTGCTGCTTGTTGTCGGATGATGCTCCTGGCACGTCGATGTTCAGTTTGGTCGAGTGGCAACTTTGACCGACTGATGCCGTCTTGTAATCATACGTCATGTGCTGCCACTGACATCTGATGCACTGAAGCTGCAGGGCTGGCTTCTAATCCGCAAATTTTCCTGGTAGTTTTCTACAGGAATGCCCGAGCTTGCTGCAATGCAGCAAGCTCGGGCATGTATGAATGCTTCGGCGTTGCGGTGGCTCGTTGGATCGGCATTGAATAGTAACGGGTAGCCGATGACGGTCGTCGTGACTATTGTGGCATAAGTCGCCCTCGGATCGTAAGATGCCGCTTCGCTCGAAGAAGGCTCCAGATGAATAGCCTGTCGAACTTGTTCCGAAACAATCTCGGCAATCAAAATAAAAGCCGGGCAACTGATGGCAGGAAGTAGCTTCCTGGTCTCCTCCCGGACAACGTCGTGGATGTCGGGGATGCCTGGGAGGCTGGCGTCGAAGTTGCAGCTGGACGACTCGAGTGTCGAGAAGCTGGGGAGTTGTTGATAGCGACAGGCTCGGGCCTGCAGTGTACATTCAATGTTGGAAGCCGCGGTGATATGAACCCTTCGACTGTTGTCGTGGAGTTGCAGACAAGGCTGCCGGAGGTGTTGTACCTCACATGAGGGACATGGGATTTTTAGCTTCTTGTCTTCTGTAGAATCAGGGTTGGCGTGGGTGCTCGATCATGCCCGAAACATCTTCCACGAAGGCGGTGACGCTCTCGCTGGGGCCGCATCCTGGACAGAATCAGGAATTCGGCTCTCCCGGTCAATGTTGGCTGATGAACGTGCACTTCAGCTCAATCTTGCAAACTTCCTACGACGTTAAGGAGGATTCGTTGTTCTCAAACCAGTGCCTGGCAGTTTCTTCCACGAGAAGTATAGGTTCTGCAGGAGCTGGTTGTCCGTCTACCTACTGTGGCGGGCAACACGGCCATATATTTCAATCCAGCCCTCGACGTCTTCATACACCTTGCATGAAAGGGCATCAGAGTGCGAGGTGCCACGGGCATGCATACGATGATGGGAGCGGACGTGGTTCGCTGCTACAGGTTTGCCATTGTTGGCTTAGTCAGCTTCGGTTTTTCTGGCAAAAGACCGAATTCTGGTGGTTCTTGCTGGTAGCAGCGACTGGCTCGGATTTCAGGTTCTTCGTGGTGCATTTCCAAGGTTCGTCCTTGCGGTACTCGCTCGTCTTGCGGTTTTTCTGCCGGGCTTGGGATAGGACTTGGTTTACGGCTCGCCGGGCGTTTAAGACGTGGGATAATCCGCTACCCGTGTCTTAATTGTTATCGGGCAACTCGGCTGAGGAGCCGCCAGGGTCCACACAGAGTGAAGGGCTATGGGTGAAGTGTGCAGCACCTCCACCAGAACATACGATGACAGCTGAGGATGGCCTGGAACTTTCCAGAATAGTAAATATTGATAGAAAATAGGACTGCAGCAAGCATCTGTGACAATATAACAAAACAGACAGAAGAGAGTCTATCCTGACCACTAAAAAAGCTGCATTGTTTTAGAGGAATTCTGTTCGAATAAATCCTCTCCTTCGGGGTTTGGCGACTGCCGTGGACGAACTGAACTGAAATGGATGTGGAACCACTTTTCTGGTAATGAGCCGCTGCAGACTGTCGTCGCAAAGCGGCGTGAACGGGCGGACTGGGTAGGTAACACGCGCGATGAAATGTCCATACAGCTTGCAATTCGCGTACCGAGTGATGATGAAACTTGTGTCGACGAAACGTGCGACAGACAAGCGGAATCAATACCAACTGCAACACCTGTGCTCCGTGAAAGTGCACGTCTACGCCAGAACAATTTAGGAAGCAGCATAGCATCACCTAAAGCACGGCACAGGAACTACCAACTTGAAGCACTTGAAGGCAGCTTTCCGGTGCGCCGCACAACCAAAGTGAGCCTTCGGTCATTTGAACGAAGCGGCACCACGATTGCACACTGCAAAGCACGACTCACGCAATTTCCTTCGCTAAACTGCGTATCCAAACATATTGCACACGCTTCACTGCAGACCTTGAAGATTCCGATGGTCAACGAGAGCACAGAAACGTCGCCTTAAAATTTACTTGCGGTATCCGAATCAATCCGAGGTCCGAGCAACGTAGGGCCGATTGTCTCTTTCGTGGCAATATCCCCGTCGGTCACCAGCGAAATGCACACCGTTCCTCCTTCTGTTCACGTTATACCTACGTCAGACACCACGCTGAACTCTGAAGTCGCTTTCGACCGGCCTTATATGACGGCTTCCGCGTCTGAAATCAACTCGCCGACACGAACGACAACAAACAACGCACCCGACAAGCTCCGGCCCAGCTGGGACCAGCCGCTGCCTGGGCGCTGCCATCTTTCCTGTGACGTCACGTATTTGGTTTGGTCATGTGACGAGTGGTCAAATTTGCGTACAATGGCAGCCGCCTTATGGGGGTCACTTTCGAGTGCAGACCGGAACCCCGGTTTATCACTCTAAGCCCCTCTACCTCGTTGGGTTGAACGGAAGAACTTCCTCGAAACGCATAGCAGAAGCTTTGGAGCGCCCGCCACGAGCGTCATCTTCCGACGTACCAGCGCACGCGAGCACCTGAGACAGAAGCGTGAAATCATCGGTGCACGCAGCACATTTTCACATTTCCAGCATACGCGTCGGAGCACAGTCGGCGTTAGGAACATACAGACACGGACACACATACTGAAAGCAGCAACGTCACGGAATATCTCACTCGTGCTTGATTACTTTGGTGAATGGCTGAGCACAGAAAGAACAAGAACGAAAGCTGTGACGTTGATCCCGAACCCTACTTGACTCGGCCCGATCCGCTTGTAGTACAGTCGAGTGGTGTACAAGTAGTGATCTGAAGCGAAGTGAAGGCAAGGTCACCGTTTTAACTCACTGCAAAAAACAGTCGTCCTGGTTTTTTTAGTGCTGACAGGAAGGCTAGAAGAGGCAAATCTGCAATGCTGTTGTTTGGCGCTTATTCAGTGCCACTGACAGGCGAAACACGGTATCTATTGAGCAGGCCGAAATGTTCAAATCGCAGCTTACATTTGGTGGCACCGCTGCTCAGTGTCTGAAGCAAGAAGTACTGGGCAGAACAAAAAGCCGGGACTGCATAGCATGCCAGTACGGCGGAAGCTACGGCCTGGAGGGCCAATCGTGAAACGTGACTACGAATCGACCGGAGTGCGCTTTTACTGCGAAGAAGTATCAGGCTTTTCGCTGCGTCATGCTCCACTCCAATATATGTGCGTTGCACTCGTATACGTAGCGCATATCGAAGCCGTTCGGCACGCAATGTCTTATCGTTCACCCTTTGTCAAGTTACAACGAGGCAAAAGTGCAACCGTGGGCTCTCACTCTGCTGGCGCCGCCTGCCTCTTGCTGGCTGGCAATAACTCTGGCTGCGCTATTCGATTCAGACTACTTTCACTCCCCGCCCTATTGGTTCATAGGATCGATTGCGCCCCGACTTAAAATGAAACGGAAGTGTAAGATGAGGTGGAAAACAGGACGCACACTAGAGCCAAAATAAAGAGGTCCTTTGGTAGGAAAGCCCGCATGCGCGAAAAGTAAGCGACACCCTCGGGCATGCCGCGCATCACCGGGCCAAACCAGGCGGCGCTACCGTGCGCGACGCGCGCGGTGTAAAATGCAAATGCGTGAAGATAAAAGCGTGCGTCAGGCGAGGAGGGAGAATGGTTCGCCATGCTGGCCGGAGTGCAGTGCAGTTATGAGCTCATGTCGCCAATCCGGTTAACGCCGACTGTGCAACGTCACGGCTTTCACCGCCTTTCTTTGAGCTGAGCCGTTCGAGGCTGGTACACCGTGACAGTGCGCTTTCAGACCGTGCGGCAGGCATGCGCGCCGCAGTGTCTTTCTCAGCCTACGGCAGCGCTCGACCCGCGAGTAGGCCAGTCTGGTATCTTTTGACAAACCAGGCGGCGCTGCAGTCGACGGTCGGGGTAAAAGCAAAACATAAAGATAAAAGGCGCGTCAGGGAGGGAGACGGAGACAGATGTCGTACAACTTTATTCAGGGAGCAATACTGGCAGCAGTGCGCAAACATTATCTGCAGTCACGAGCCTACGTGCTTAGCCAAGTTCTACGCAGCATGAGCGATACTCAGTTCCGAACCGAAGAGGGCGGCTGGGAAACAGACCTCCACTCTGGAACCGCAAAACAGTGAGTCATTCCGCGCACTTCCGAGTCAGGCGGAGGCGCTGATCGCGGCGAGTGCTGGTATCGCGGTGCCGGGGTCGGCGGATAAGCCCAATTAACGGGCGTTGGTCGCGGGGGAGACTCTCTTCCTAACGGTTCCCACGGCGCGGGGCCAACGCACCTGGTTTTTGCATGCCGCGACAGCAGCAGCCGCACGCAGCAGCGGGAGCGCCCGCTGTAGCGATAGTGTCTCGGTGTGGTGTCAGTCGCTCTCCTGCCGAGCAGCTTTTCCCGCCGTGTCGGGCAACTGCCTGAGCCACACCGACACCTCCGACTTCGCCGCGGGCTCGAACCGGTGCTTGCGCCAGAGCACGTGGGCGTGTAGTGGACGCGGGATCGTTCCGTGGAGCGTTCCGACGAAGCTGCGTTTTGTTACGGGTGATTCCCGCTTCGGTTGGGGTTAGGCCATTTTGGGAAGAATATTGTGCTGAATTGACGGGTGCATCGGTCAGGGTGCCAACGAATCCCTTTGGGCGGGTGTTTGCCTGTGTGTGTTTATGTCTGTGCGTGAGTGTAAACGTGTGCGTGTGCGTGTGTATGCATAGGTGTGTGTGTGTGTGTGTGTGTTTTAGCAGGCTGGGGCAGACGTTCGTCGCGTTTTTCTTGCCTCTACTTTCGGACCAAACCCGCGAACTCGGCTATTATGCGAGTCTGTGGTTTGGAACGCAGATGAGGCGGTGGGCATTTCATTTTGCGTATAGAGGTGACTGAATGGCTTTGCAGAACCGTTGCGTTGAAGTGGTAACTTAAGAGCTGTTCATCAAATGATATGCCTCAAGGCTCATCATAATATTATTGTGATATGGTAGTGAACACGCCTCCAAACGAAATTCTGGTGGAAGTGTAGTATATGACCAGGAGTAGAAAAAATTGTCTGTTTTTAAAAATATTAGTCGTGATAAACCAATAGGCAAATATCCTCAGATGACAATTGGTCACCGGTGTACATGGTTCGACTGATGTTTTATCTTGGTTGTGTTGCACAGTCAAACACTGCAGATGTGCGATGCCGCAATCCAATGTATGCAGCTCTCGAACCTTCGCAGACACCTCCAGATTTCGAGGGGAACGTGCATTTCCCATATGCATGGAAACTCTATCATGAAAGAGAGTCAATCGCCTCGCCCCCTACACACAGAGAGACACTCGAAAGAGTTTAGCCGGGGGCAGATTAAGAGTTCAGGGGAAGCATCTTCCACCTATGTACGCTTTAGCAGAGTGAACGCTGGAGAGGAGACGACATCTCTTCCGGTTGTTGCTCCGCTAAGGTGGAAAGAAGCGGGAGGAATTTCCCCTGAACTCTTAACCTTTCACCAACTATAGGATCCCACAACACCGAACATGTCGGAGCACGAGATTTAGTTTCCGTAGTCGTTTTTACCACCTCAAATATCTTCTTGTCCGGGTCACAACAGTGACAGACCACTTAGCAGAGTACCTCGGATGACAACAGGCCATTGGTGCTCTTAGTCACATGCCATTATATTCTTATCGGTGTTGCATAACAAAACACTGCAGGAATGCAGTATAGCGAACCGATGCATGGCATTCATGAAAAACCTACGCAGCAGCCTCGGATTTCAAGGAAACGTATGCTTTTCGTATATACACATAAACCTTAGAGCCAATCACGAACCGCTTACACACGCAAACACCGAAGTGTCGGATCCTAGTACACCGAAGATGTCAGAGCACAAGTCGCTACTTGAGGGACCACTGGTACTTTGCTTTTATTTCGAGCTATCAGCCCTCCGCCGCACAAGACACAATCGTCTTGTTGTGCTCGTGGAACAGGAAACGACACTAGGTTCTACCGGACGCGTCAAACGAAGATTATTTTCCCAGCAATGAGCCCGGAACCACGTTAAAGAGATCATTAAAAAGCTATCTCGTCTTAAAATTAGACGTACACATTCCTCCTTTCTTTACTCGTTTTACGTAATTAGCAACAGCTGGTGACGCTCACCTTCTTGAGATACGCCATATTACGCTTCTTTGCTGCACGCTGGATTTGAGATCGTAACGAGTGATTCGGGTGGGTGGCGAACACCCGGAGCCAGCGCCTGTCTTTCTCTCCCCGTGCTCCCCAATGAGGAAGTGATCCCTTATTGCTCTATCCTCAAAGAGGTCTGCGACGTGGGCAAAGGCCAGAACGGGCCTGCTTGGGCGCTTCGCAGGTGTTGCTGCTTGCCCTGCGCGCTTCGTTTGCGACGAAACAGGAGCACGAAGCTCGCTTTGCAAACCGTGCGCCGCCGCCTGTGACCCGACCTGTTACTAATTGGGAAACTTTACGGTCGGATCGGTCACAAACCCGAGATTACCCGTGGAGGAGTGTTGTTGGGTCGTAGTGCTCGGGTGCCCAGACAGTCACCTTTTCCTTTTCTTTTTTTCTGCGTCACGCGAGCGCTTTTGAGACAACTAGCGTATATTTACTCGTTAAGTATCATTTTATATATTTACTTTTTTCCCCAATAAGTGAAATTTTATGTTATATATTTTGAAGGAAGTATGTATACTTGTTGATGACGTGTTTCTGAAGTTGCCAACAGGTGCCGAATGCGGAAAACATTAACTTGATACAAGCCAGTCAGTAATGGCTTAAACCAGATCAAATTAAATTAAAACAGAAAACTCCGTGTCGGAGGACGAGGAAGACAATAACAAAACTATATTATGTATATCAGAATACGATACTCCAGCGCCTCGTGCTTACCGCCTTGGAAACGGAGGAACAACTAAGCTAAAAGTGAAACTTAAATATCTTTCGTTCAGGAAATGACTGGAAGAAATACCATATCCGTTTTCACCTAAAGAAGGTAGTACAAATAAATTTGCCTTTTTGCGGGTTTTTACTAACTTTCTCATCTGTAGCTTGAAGTAGGATACGTGTATACTAATTTAATATAAGCTATTTGTTATTTTATCTGAATGTAAAACTCGCGCACTAAAAAAAAAATGAAGTTTTTTTTTTTTTTTCCATTGGACAACTTATAATTGCAGGAACTATTTGCCCAGAATAGACTCCGCGTAAAACTAGTTCTTTTTTTCTTCTATAGGTAACTGCGAGTATAGAGTGACTTCAGCTGGTCGATTGCTGCGTTTTGCCTTTTAGACGTTGGTTGCAGCTACAATCTCAAGTTTTTGGGTTAAGAGAAATGGTAACTCCTCCGAACAAGGTTCCATAAAAAGAATGGAAAGCAGCCTCATCTGATGGCGGCTTCCGTAGCATATTACGCAATCCTTGGTTCAGAAAACAATTGGTCGGATGTCAAGTTCAAAGGCCAGCAATTACGGAAGCGTAAACTCCGGGGCTATATACACACTTGCGTCATTCGCTTGGTGCTTCTGCGGTTCATCTGGTTTTAATTCTCGCACTTTTTACGCGCTATGTCTCGCCCGCGACCTTGGTGACGCGCTTCCTGACTCGGAACGATCCCGGAATTGCGTCCTTCGTGCATCGTGCCTTATCAGTTGGCGCCCGTCGCGGCACGTACTCTTTATGTGTGAGCCTTCGTGTTGGGAGTCTGAAGGCCCCGTTCACACAGTCGCACGTTTCTCGACGTCGGACTTCATTGCGGAAGCAGGGACACTCACAGGGTGTTTGCGCTCGCCGAGGTCTTTAGTTGTACAGGCGACGTATGCAGAGCCAGCTACCCGGAAACAATTTGCGACTCGACATCCGGTTCACGCTCCGCCCGAAAGCCGCCGATCCAGAACTGGCCGGTTCGAGCCTCTGCTCACCCTCTTTTCCGTGGTCACGGGCGTGTTTCTAAGGTATCGATGCGACCACCAAATTTAAGAAAGCGTCGTTGGTGCACTGAAGGCACACACTTAATATTAAAAACGAGAAAAAAACGAAACCCATTTTTTAGCGGCTCTCAAAAAAGTTGCAAATACGTTGATTGCAGCGGTAAAGTTCCACAGAGAACCAGAAGCATTCGGTGGGGCGTGCCGTCGTTTTCCGCGTATCGTGGAACTCGCAGGGCACATGCTGATGGCAGCGGACGACGGGCGTGGGACCTCTACTTCCAGAACTGTCGTTCGCGGTACCGGCGAATTCTGTCTGCTTTAAAGAAGATTTGGGACTGATCGAAGAATTGGTATTCATCCTGCATGGCATGCCATATCCACCAAGCCGATTGCAGCGAAGGCGACAGCTGACCGTCGCTCCCTTCCGTGGCTAGAACGATCGCTGCGCGCAAACGTCAAGCACGACGTGTCTGCCGACTTGAATATGCACGCGTACGATTTCTTTACAGGTCTGCAAATGTCGCCAATGCGTGGTGCTTCGATAGCGACCAGGAGTACTTTGCTGGAGGAAAATCGACAGCAAACTTTCCAACTTACAGTTTACCGGCGGAATTATTACTAGCGGAAAGAGGACCTCCAGTACCGAGGTCTCCCAGTAGCTCAGCGGAACGACGTCTGGCTTCACTAGCGGCAGGCCGAGCTCACTCCCCAGTGAAGCGTCCTTTCTTTTTTTTCTTTTTCAAACATTTTTTTTGCATGTCTTACTGCTTTTTTTACAATTATCACTGGAAAAGCAAACAAAAATAACAAACAAATGTTGTGGACGAAACGTCGCTGAATTAAATGGTATGGGATTTCCTTTTTGACACCTGCGAACCCAATGTAATCACTTTCAACAAAATGCAAAGACATATAAATCAGGTAGCGTCCGCTTTCCGAGGTGCCCGTAAATGTTCTACAGGAATTGCAGCCAGCCATTGGTCCCGATCCCGTTGATCTTTCGGAAACTCTGTCGCACAATGCCACTTTTTTCGGACGCAGGACATGTAGCCAGCTCTTCACGCAACATCTTGGGTGTATTCTTTCGGAGCCGATCATGGAAATTCACCACGGGCACTCACTACCCATCTCCAACTCCTCAATGTACAAAACAACTCATCTTGGAGTACAGAACAGCGAGCAGAACAAACATAACTGCAAAAGAGTTCCCACTACGCCGCAAGGTCACGTCTGCTCAGCGCAAAGAGGAGAAAAAGAAAAAAAAAGAAGCGCACGGTCAGGTGTAGCCACGTGACTTCCCGCCACTCACTCTCTTCTCTCCAGTACTCCGACCTCCGTTTGCGGGTTTCGGGTTTCGAGCAGTTGCGTCTGTTGGCTTTAATACGAAAATACGCTACTCTGTTGCAAAATATTAAATGGGGTAGTCCCCCGACAGCATAATGAAGCGCCCTGTCAAAAACACAAAAAAATATTTTTTTTTTGGGGGGGGGGGAGGGGGGGGGGGTCAGATGTCCCTTTAAGGCTGGTTCGTCTGCGCTCGCGTTCGAGTCCTGATCAACTGCATGGCAGGAGCGTGTGTCCTCATACGGCTAGAACAACACACACTGGCACTCTGGCGTCATCTATCAGCGCCATCTATCGGTAACCCTGGAACACCTCCTCTCTGCGTATGACCAGACTTGCGCTTTTGAAGCATTTGGGAGACCAAATCTATGCAGTAAAATGGTCTCGTGTAGCGCGGTGCCAGAAATATTTCAAGGACACGGCGAAGGGATGATGTGTGAACTATACGCAGATTGAAAGGGTTTCCAGGGCTGTCCGGTAGGTGGTGTCAGTGTGTTCTCTTGTGATTAGAGGGGACGAGCGGTTGCAACGTTGTCAATCACGCTCAAACGCACAAACGTGTGAACCAGTTTTTATGTTGAGATACTACGGCAGTAAAACGGCTTGAGTGCTGTGGTTGCGGTGGTCAATGTCGTATTTCGAAGTAAGCGTGTACGCAACCTAGTCAAACGTAATCGAACACAATTGTCTAATGATCGTCGCGCTTTTCGGAAGATTTTCCTTAGATTGGCTTTCTTGCGCCCGAAAACTTCTCACTTTGATCCAGCCAGCCATAGTTCCTTATATCCAGTTCGCACTATCAGCCCCAAAATATCTCTATTAATAAGTCTCTCTAAAATAGGTTACACGAAACGAAAAAGAAGAAGAAAGAGAGGAGAAGAGGGGAGAGAGAGAGAGAGAGAGAGAGAGAGAAGGGACAGGCAGGCAAGAGAGGAGATAGGTCGTAAGTGCGAGAAATTGGCCCGATTTCGTACCCGAAATTAAGCTTAATTGAAGCTCATCAGTCTTATGTCGTAGTGCGTTCATAAAATACCACATAATAGGCTACCTAAAAAAAAAAAAGATTGAGCCGAATTCTATTTTATAGCCGTCTTATTGAAAGGCCTCAGTAGCAAAACCCGCAAGAACGAAATCTGATAGGGTGTGCTTAGGAATCGGGCTAAAGGAACCGGACAAGGAGAAAATGAGGCTCCAGCAGCGTTGAGATGTCTCGAAGGTGCCCTTATTGCTCCTCAATCCATGGCGTCGCAGACCATAATTTACCTCCTCGAGACGTCGACGAGTTGTGCTCCTGATTATTTGACAAGGACGCTTGCAATAACAGGCTGATCATGTCACAGACACTTTTAATCATTTCTGCCTTTCTGAAAGTGCGAATCCGAGGATCGTGCAATAACGTTGCCTTTATCTGTTAAAACAAGGGCGTTATTGGTCATAAAAAAAATACGAGTAAATGTACATTAACACGTAAATAATTATAGCTCACTGTTATCTCAAATTTTATTATTTTGCGTGGCATAATTCTTTAAGACTTCGGGTTAATTGTTGTATTGCGCTGTCCAAATTAATAATCAACAAGCACACGCCATGATAAGGTAGACAGACTCTCCCTCTGACAAAATAAATTATGCTAAAAAAACCTCTCTCTCTCTCTCTCTCTCTCTCTACTATATATATATATATATATATATATATATATATATATATATATATATATATATATATATATATTTCTGTATTAATACAGTTTCAGAGGTTTCGCGATATGATCAAGGTGGCATTTTTCAGAACTGAGCGCAGTCCCACGAGTATATCATATTCAAAGCAAACGTCATCTAGTAACAATTAAAAACAATTCGTATTTTATTAAAGGTTTCACAGAAACACCGTTTTATTGAAATTATGAACCCAGAAGCAAAGGAATGGTGAAAAACACGGGTCTCTTTTTTCTTGAAATTTATTATCCGCTTTTTGTTTCAAGTTCTCGCAGATAGAACTGCGTCCGAGTTTGTTTGGGAACATCAAAGTATAGACAATTGCAGGCAAGGTGCCCCGACTGGCTCCCCATCCGCGCAAGCACGCGCAACGTGCGCGTGAACGGCTTTCGCATGCTTCCAATCGCACGGGCGTGCTCGAACGAGCAGAGAGAGACATGGCGGCGGCCAGTCGCCCTGCTGGCAATCGCCTTACCAGTAAAATTAAATAAACGAAGTACCTCAGGATACTGTCTGAAACCTAGCGGAGCTTCTTCACCACAGACTGGCAATGAATAGGCATTCGAAAGATAAGGAAGAAGAGACATGTCTTCGCAATCAATGTGGACCGAACGTAACCAAACAGGCTACACTTTAATCCTTCGAAAGTTGAACAGACCACGGTCATGTGAAGCGACCAGAGAAGTAAGCTTTATGACCGGTGTCCTTGCAGAAGTTCGTTGTTGAAACGAGCTTCCAAATTCAAGAATAGTGACTTTGCCTGCAACAGGACCAAGATGTGCAACACGTTTCATATAGTATATATAAAAAAAAGTTGTATCCTAATGTGCACTTTCATGCAGTGAGCTATCCCCAGAGAGGTGTGTTCGGACCAGGAACTTTCGCTTTCGCCTGCAACTAAACTCTCTCGTAGTCGCTGGCACCTTGCAAACACGCTTAGAAGGTGAAAAATCTCGTTCCTCAGCGGCGCCTGGTCCCGAGGCAGTTTTGCCGAAGCAAACTCTGGGAATGGTCGCAGACGGGCGTCTACAAAAGCCCGAGAAGCAAAGCACAATGTATCCAAGCCCTCGCGGAAGACCCAGGCTGACCCGACGGCCGCCTCCTCGATTTACGACCGAGTGTAGCACTGGTTAGATTAGGTATAGTCACGTGAGGAACCGCATTCCCGCGTCTGACTTGCTCGCGTGCGGTGCGGAGAGAGTAGTTCTCGAGCTCGTAGGAATGAAGATGAACGAAAGAAGCTAAAGCAGTCTGCCGAGCCGCCTTCTCATTGACATCTGACGAGCTATAAAACATTAAATGCGACAGGACGTTGTTTTCGACTTCAGATGAGTTGCAGCAAACTAAATGCCATAAGATGTCGCCAGTCAATTTATTATCGCTGGGCAGCGTATGAGATCGAAGGATTATCTTCAAATCAATTATTCAAAAACAGATCGCGAAACAACAAAACACAGTCATAATTAGCGGCGTGATGACGTTGTTTAGCTGTCAATACCGATATATAGGCCGTCTCGTGATGATGAGACCGTGCCTTGTTTGGCGCTCGAATGGTTCATATTTTGTCTTTTCCCATGACTGATGGAGTACAGCTGAAGCTATGGACCTCCATGTTCACTTATTCAGTTCGAAACCCCTGGTATTCTGCTCTGAGAAGCGCAGCTACGCTCGTTTCGGAGCAATTTACGATGTTGGTTTATGACTGGCTCGTGATTGGACCTATAGTTCTGTAGCTTTGGCAATAGCCCATCCTATAGACCGACACGCGGGCTTGACGTCACGGAGCTGCGGCGGCGCTGCGATCGCGCCGGAGCCGGGTGGTGTGGGCAGAAGGGCGCACGTTTCGCATGGGCGTCATAGCATTTCAGCATGCCGCGAAGCTGTGTTGCCGTTAATTGCACCGAAAGGTACAAAAAAAGTAGCGGAGTGAGTTTCCACAAGTTCCCGGCAGACTCTGAAAGGCACAGAAGGTGGATAATATCCGTGGATCGAAAAGAATGGTCGCCTCGCGCGAACGACCGTTTGTGCGGCAAGCACTTTCTTGAAGGCAAGTGCGGCTTCCATTTCAATCTCCGTCCCGAGGCTTGCTTATGTGCAGGGAAACCGTCGTCTGATCGAGACCACCCGGATTTTGTTCCCACGGTGTTCGCGCACAAAGCACCGGCCAAGCGCTCGTCGGAGGCTCGCTACGCCCGTGCTACCAAGCAGAAGGGGATCGGCGACAGAACGGCAGTGTTGTAGGCGTTACCGAAAAAAAGTAACGAAATACGTTACTTGTTACTTGCAAATAAAAGGTACGCGTTACCGAGCTACGTTACCTAAAAATAAAAGGAACGCGTTACCGCTACCGATAAAAAGTAACGCACGTTACTTCTGCGTTACTTTTTAAATTATGATTTAACACGTTTTACTGTTTTGACGATACAGGTATGCATAAGCTCATATATCAAGAAACATTACGTTCATGCAGAAACTGAACATAATTACTTTATCTCTTTTTACGGTTTCACCTAAATACTCACGAGAAAAAACGCAAAGAAAAACGCAGAAAACTCAGAAATTCACATGGCTTGACGCCTAAAAACACAGAAAAAATTGAAGTGTAATTTCTTTAAGACTTGGGAAGTAGTAACGAGTAACGTAACTACGTTACTTGAAATAGTAACGTAAGTACGTTACCCGTTACTGTGTCGAAAACGTAACGAGTAGGTTACTACGTTACTGAAAAAAGTAACGCGTTCCTGGTAACGCCGTTACTTGTAACGTGTTACCGCCAAGACTGCAGAACGGACAAAGCGTTACTGCTTGTCATGCCTTGTGGTCATGAGGGTAGGAAAAATATCATACCTTGACTTGAAGACGCTGTGGGTATTTAATCAATTAATAAATACACTTCCGCAGACCCACAGTCTGCTGATCCCGCCGGCAGTGCGGAAACCGACTCGAAGTAATCGTAGGCCTCGAGAGACTTGTACGCCTGCACCGTGTCGGCCGTGAACTGGCTTGGCGAAAAAACTAAATAAACGACGACGTGAGCCGTCGACTTCGGTGGCAGCAACTTCACGTCGGAAGTCCAGCAGGCCTTGTTTGCGGCGTACGGATCCTCGAAGGCAACGCCGTCCACGCACAGTTTGTTTCGATACCGCTGCCGTTCAGGCTCGGGTAGCGAGCTCAAATAGTCGGGCATAGCATACGACATACGTTGTCAGGAAATACGACGCACAAATAAAGCTAGAAGCGTCCCTACAACGTCAACAACGAGCGCACGCCACACAACGCAATGGCGAAAACACGGAGAGCCGGGCCGCTTTTGCCCACATAGCTTCCGCGCATGCGCGGCCTTCCGGCCGTGTTGGTAAACAGAGCCGCTCCGCGTGTCGGTCTATAGGGTGGGACGAAGTGTAGTTTAACATTCATTACAGATTGACTAAAGATGCGAAAGATCCACCTCGCAGCGAACATTTTTATACTTCAGCCTCGGAATCTGGTGAAAAACGAGCGTGTTTGCGTAGTAGCGGTAAGGTGGAGACAGCTGCGGTCATGTTAATGCGTTTTTTACTTCGACGGAAATTGTTGTTCGGTTCTTCGTATTATGAGATCTGGTCTTTCGTCCATGGGGCTCTTCGCAAGGTACACGAAGAACTAATCGCTACGTTTACTGAAGGAGCTTAGCAAATGACGAACAAACCACCTTGTCAAGTTTTTTCCACACCTGGCACACACAATGAAGCCGATGCGGGATCTCCTCTGCGCCGACGCTGCGTAGCTCTGGGGACCCGACCAGCAGCAAAGCTTCAACGCAGTGAAAGAATCTATCCAAAGCGCCAGTTCTAACGCACTACAATCTGTAGAAGCCTCTTGCAGCCTCAGCTGACGCATCATCTTATTGAATTTTTGCCATCTTACTACAAAAGACCAACTGCAAGCGGCTGCCCATTGCGTATGTATCACACTCCCTCACTGAGACGGAGCAACGCTACGCTCAAATCGACAAAGAAAGGCTCGCGATCACGTGGGTTTATGATCACTTCAGCATGTACATCTTAGGACTGTAGTTTCACAAAGAGACAGACCAGAAACCGCTGGTTCCCCTCATGACAACAAAGCAACTCAATGAGCTAAGCCCACGACTGCAGCGATTCTGAATGCCACGGCTTCAGTGCGACTACACCACAAGACACGTGCCCGGAAAAGCGATGTACACAGCCGGCGTGCTGTCACGCAAGCCATTACCCGACACAGACTCTCGTACAAGGGAACTCAACACCAGAGAGTACTAGCTCCTCACACTGAAACACGTTTCAGCCTCCTAAGAAATGCTCGCCGCATCAAGGACGAGCTACAGACAGACTCGGTAACAAAGAGGGTAATAGAGTGCACCCTCCGGACATGGCCGGATGAAATGACGCTTTCTCAAGAAATACGCCAGTTCTACGAAGTCGCAAGCGAACTAGCCATAATAGACGGCCTGTTGTTCAAGGGCAATCAACTCGTCATACCGGAAGCCCTACGCTTCGAAATCCAGAAGAAGCTTCAGCACAGGTCACCAGGGTGTGTCCAAATGCCGCGCCAGAGCACGAGAACTAGTCTGGTGGTCAGGCATTGGCCTCAACATCGACAGTTTCGTCCAAAGGTGCCCCGTTTGTCAAGACCACCGGAAACCAAGTGAACCTCAGTTTTTGGCGACTTCACTGCCAAACTACCTATGGGAAATCACCGGGATGCACCTTTTCGTCCACAAAGACAGTAACAACTTGGTTATTGTCGATTATATTCAAGGTTCTTCGAGGTGGAACCTCTGAGGACAACGACAACCAGGGACATCATCGCCGTCCTTGACCCGATACTTGCACGATATGGAGCGCTGAGAATGCTCCGAACAGACAACGAACCCCAAATTCGCCTCACGTGAATTCGCAGTGTTTCTGAAGGAATGGGAGTGACCCAATCAACGTCAAGCCCGTACTACCCACAGAGCAACGGGGAGGCAGAAATAACAGTCCAAACGGCTAAGCAACTCATTAGAACATCAACAGACATCCACAAGGCATTTCTGGCTTAGTGCTCGACCCCGGGAATCGAAGGTAACGCGACAGCAGAGCTATTCATGGGACGAAGACTGCTCACAAACGTGCCAGTAAAGCCCGAATCTCTGCAAGCTCACTGGGACACCTCCGATTTTCGCTTCAAAAATGCCTTATACAAGGAGAAAATACGCCAACACTATGACAAGCGCGGGAGAACGCGTGAGCTCGATACCCTTGTGCAGGGACTGCGGTCAGAATTCTGGCGGGGGCAGCGTCTTACGGCCACATTGTAGGGCCAGCTCCCCAACCCCGTTCCTACGTGGTGTAGACGACGACCGGCACTACACGACGAACAAGAGGACACCTGCAACCGTCTGTAACACCCACCGTCACAAAAAGTGTACGAGTGAGCCGTCCACCTGACCGCTTTGGTGAGGTGTGAGAGTTGTTCTTTCAAAGTGGGGAAGGTGTCGGGAGATCATCATCATCGCCATCGTCGCCGCGGGTGACTCTGCCGCCGCTTTCGTGTAAGGTCCATCGATGCTTCTTTTTTACAAGTAGCGACAACTAAACGAATGACGAAGCACATTCCGTTGGAAAAAATTGTCAGTAAGCTGGGCCAGTTTTCATGGAAGTAGTTTCTAGAAAGCTTTGTAAATATATCTTTCTAGAAACTAATTTCGAAGCTTAGTGCAATCTTTTTCACAACGTGGAAAGAACTACGGGAGAAACGGCAGCGTTTAACTGATTTTCGGAAAGATCTTCGTGACAGCGGGCACACAAAATGAACATCATTTTATAAGAGGCAGTTCGGATAATAAAAACACTGATCATAGCTGCATTGAGCCTGAGGTGCAAGATTAAGTTCCGCAGAGAAGTGGGTTCTGTTTAGACCAGACATGTACACGTTACCCCAAAAAAGTAACTAAATACCGTTACTCGTTACTCGCTCAAAAAGTAACTAAATACGTTACTCGTTACCGATTCTCAAAAGGAACGCGTGAGTTACCTCAAAAGTAACGAGTTACTTTTCACGTTACTTTGACGACCAAATACACAACTGTTTTTGTTTCATGGTTTATTGTTTTCTTTTTAGTAGTCGTTGCCCTTAAGCAGCAGCTGCCTGTCGAAGTTTTCATCAGTTATGTTTCCCCGCTTCCTTGAAAATACATTTCCGGTGACGCTGAAGCGTCGTTCTACTGACGCGCTCGAAGGAACGGCAGTGTTGTGCTTCAGGAAGAGCTGGTGAATCTTCGGGAACTGCGCCTTCATTGAGGACAGCGGGTAATGGGTTATGTGCCTTCCCGTGTTTGCAACCTCCGGGTTTACATTCGGTCCGTACTCGGTTCTAGAAAGTTCAACCAACGAACCTGATTGTGTTCGCTGGGTGAAGGACATTCCCAGCTGTAGAGTTCAGTACAGCAACGTTTATCGCTGGACACGTCAGTCGAACTGTTCGACTGACGTGTTCAACGATATACGTTGCTGTATTGTCATACTGCTTATTTGTTTTTCGGGTTTTCCATCCGCCTTTGTCGCAATAGACACATACTAAGGCTAGAATAAAAACAAGGCCGTTTAAGCGGTGTTGTACACGTTACTCCTCAAAAGTAACGAGATACCGTTACTCGTTACTTGGCCTTAAAATTAACTAAATACCGTTACTCGTTCCTTTTCTGAAAAAGTAACTAAATACGTTACTCGTTACCGAAAATAGTAACTAGGTACAAGTAACTCGTTACTTGTAACGCGTTACGTA
>JAZHYW010043977.1:0-26337 GCA_037355805.1 Ixodes ricinus | reverse complement strand
TGACTAACCTTCTGTAAGAATGAATGTTCAGTCAGACCGCGCAATTTTTGATTAAACAGCGAAACAACTCGACGTCACGCGACACGCCCAGCTCATCGCTCCTCAAGACAGGAATCAAGCAAACGAAATAGTAAAAAAAACAAAAAACCTGCCGCCTTTCAAGAAAAAAACAGAAGGCGCATTCGCGCGCGCGTGTTGCGGACCTTTTATACGAGTCCAAGACAAACTGCGGGGCGCGCTGTCGGAACGGAGTTCGTGGTTACCTTCAGACTCGGGAGACTAGTCATCACCAACGAACCTTGGTTCCGGCCCGTGACCGCAGCCCCAGGCCCCAGCTGAATGCCATGTGAACGCCTGCGAGAACACGCTGACTCAAATAGGCAAACCAGAATATCCTCACGCAAACAAGAAAAAAAGAGAGGGGGGGGGGGGGAGTTTGCTTGGTGCATGGCTCGGATGGCGCGCGTCAAGAAGTCCAAAAGGGACAGGTGGGACATAGGACGCGCAGAATTATCTTTCTTTTTTATTTTTGTGTCCCTCCCCTCTCTTTTTCGTTTGTTACTTTGCCTTCTTTTCTTCTTTCTTCTTGTTCCCTCCGTCCCATAAATTTCGCCTTCATTATCTCGTGTCCAAGAACTGAAACTATAAACAAAATTAAAAGAAAAGTCTACAAGAGAAAGAAAGCTTTGGCGAGGTTAGTATACAGAGAAAGTGGTTCTCTTTTTCCCTGTTTTCTCTATACCGACGACGCGTGCCCAGTTTTCTGCGGTTAGCATTCTGACAACAGGTATTACCAAGTAAATCCAAGTATTTTTAATTTATTTTTCTGGCATGGAAACGCGACGGGGTGACAAAATATGCTTGTGATCACACCTCTAACGCGCACTGTTCTCGCGCGTCTGAAGAGAACGATGAACCTCTAGGTTACATCACTGGATTTCTGAAAAAAATTTTTCGCCGTCGGGGACACGTGTTTAACATTAAGACGAGAAAGAATTGAGCGAAGTTATTTATCTGAGCCTTTCCGACTTTAAGTAACCGTCAAAATGTTTTGCTTCTTAGAAAGAAAAAAAAAAGCTTTTTAGGTTTTATGTTTGCAAAACTGTAAACAATTGTTTGAATAATTATTTTAAAAGCCAAAACTGTAAAACCCCTTGTTTTCGCGGCCTTGATTTTTTTCCTAAATTAGGTAGCGGAGTCATCCTCACGACCACTAAATATCGCGAATTCTAAAGGCTGGAATTCGCCTCTACAGACAATAGAAATATCCACGGCCACAAAACTTCGCGAATTTTACAGGTCGCGAAAATTAGGGGCTCGCGAACATTAAGGGTTTTACAGTAATGCTTTTTGTTTACAGGTTCAAATACTTTTACTTACGTTAAAATATTTATTAGGTGCGTCTTGCTTTATTGGTAGACTTTTTTTTAATGTCATAAGTTTTCATTTGATTCCCTTCTAAGAGTCCACGTCCAGAAATGAGACTTCAATGTTATGTTGCCACTTCTTTTCGCTGAAATTACTCCAGACTCCGAAGTGTCAAATATTGCAAAAGGCCGGAGAGCTAAGGCAACGCGCATTGGGCGTGCTACAGTCTGCCCTTCGGATGTTTAACATCCCAACCAAGAGAACAAAATTTTGCCGTATCTGGATTTTGAGATTATGTCTGCGGTAAAAGTTTGTTTAGGTGTCTCCGCTTTGAATGGATCACACGGCCAGTGCAGTAACGATTGCAGCCTGAAGTCTCGAACGTGCATGATGCAGTGGGAATTAAACGACAGCGCTCTATAGTCGGTGACAGGTCAAGAACGAAGTGGAAGCTCCTCCCACCTCTTTCCACTTTAGTAGAGTGAAGGCTGGAGAGGAGGTGAACTTCTCTCTAGCGTTCGGTCTACAAAAGTGGAAAGAGGTGGGAGGAGCTTCCACTTCGTTCTTGACTTGTCACCGACAATAGTATACGATGCTCGTCTAAATCAAAACGCGTACCAGGGTTGACATCGAACTCAGCCAGAATGATCCCTGGGGTCTGTAGAGTCAGCCGTACTTCGTTTCACTCTACGTCCAACCGCTGTCGACGGTATACGTTGCGACCGATCCAGTCCAGCAGAGCCAAAACCGTATCGTCAAGGCGCTGGTTGTCTTTGTGGATTTGCTGTCACCCAAGGAGGTGGGAAGCTTCATTGAGGCAACATCACG
Source organism: Ixodes ricinus (assembly GCA_037355805.1). Taxonomy (NCBI): domain Eukaryota; kingdom Metazoa; phylum Arthropoda; class Arachnida; order Ixodida; family Ixodidae; genus Ixodes; species Ixodes ricinus. The sequence goes on along the minus strand of JAZHYW010043977.1, from coordinate 24,141 downwards.
CCACCGGAGGTGATGCCAGAAGCGTGGAGGGACACGCCCCCAACGATGACCAAAACCACCGCTGCTTGGGTCACCCTCGGGTGCCCGTCACCTTCGGTGGCGCGATGTCGCGACTCTAGAAGCTTCCTACCTCAATGGCTCTCACAGGCTAAACCAATCAGGGCAAGGAGGAAAAGCTCAGCATCGCGGCGCATTCACTGCGCTCGATTGGTTTCAGATGGGGATCGCGAACGCACAAAGGCAATGAGTGCCGTGACAGTGCACTTTTTGACGCTGCTCGAGTGGCTCTGTCGGATCGTGGTGTTGGCTGCTATCGGACTTGAAGGTGAAACGGAGTATAGTAAAGATAATATTGTGTGTGTGTGTGTGTGTGTGCGTGTGTGTGTGCGTGTGTGTGTGAGTGTGTGTGTGTGTGTGTGTGTGTGTGTGTGTGTGTGTGTGTGTGTGTGTGAGGGGGGCATGTGGTCACGTCATGCCTGGCGTCAGTTTTTTTTTTATTGTGAAAGGCATGAGCGCATTGTGTTTCTTTCAAGTCTAGCCGATGCTACGTGTCTTATATATAATACACAAGTACAAATAAAAAGAATAAGGAAACGTCAAAATGTAATACTGACACTGTAGAGAAAAAAACAGGAAAACAGTGTGTCATTATTTATATCCAAAATACAGCGTTCAGAACTTTAGATTGCCTATTGGCCGTTTTCGCGTGACACTTGCCACGTTTATATGTGATGTAATTGGGTTGGGCGACAAGAACTAAAGTAGATAGCTTAAGTAAAACGACAATAAAAAAGTATAGCCAAGGAAAAAAAAAGACTGAGAACAATTTGTACGAACCCGTGGATTTGTAGCGCCTTCCAATTGATAAATAAAGGTTTTCTATTTTGCCACAACTCATCTCCATTACAATTCAATGCGGCGGCCGCCACCGAAATAAAAACAGTGTATATGCCCTGCTTCCGTTGACAAATGTTGACAATCAAGTCGTGCTGAAATAGGTTTCAGAGGTTCTCCAGTATAAAGATAGTTCGTGTAAAAATCCGCCCCGCCGCTGAAGACTCTTGTAGGAAATGATGAATAAAGTGCCTCACTCTGCTCCCGCGTTAGCATCGCAGACTCGTGCCTTAGTAGGAGTACAATTGAAACAGCGCCTTCAAAAGAAGCAGGAACTGTTCGGAGGACACACGCAGTTGCTCGCCAAGAGTCGACGTCCGAAGGATTCACAGGCCACGTCCCTGCAGCGCTCCCCCTGCAAACCTCCGGAGCACCTGCGTTTCCGCGGATGCTACATGCCGACGGCGTCAAAGAACGGCTTTTGCCCCGATGGCAGATGGCATCTGCCCCTCGACCGTTGGGGGATTGAACCGTAATCTGCATCCTGGCCTCACGTGACGACGGCCCAGAAACAAGACGAATGCCACCGGTCCGTTGCCGCTGACGCCGAACCGATGAGAATGGAGGATAAACCGAGGACGTGATCTTGTGCGGCCATTAGTAAGTGCACGCGGCTCCCCCTGTCTGCATCATGAAGGGGAATACCGGGCCCAGCGGGTGCTTTTTTTCTTCTGGATTCAGTAAGGTCCTGGCGGTTATGTTTGAGTCGAGACACTCGGCAGGACAGTGTCGTGATAGTCACCGGCAGAACAAGAACGACAGGGCGTGTCTTTCGAACGCCGGGCTCCACCAGCAGGTGCCCCATGCCTTCCGCCTTGCTTTGGCTGCGCGCGCGCGCTCGAGGTACACAAGACGCCCAAGCTGCCTCGAAGCTAGGTAGCTTGCTCTGGAAGCGGGACAACTGAAGCTCCTCCCTGCCGTTCTCACCTTGTCAGGACTATTGGTCACGTGCGCGACCAAAAGCGTCGCTGCGGTCGACATTCCCAATCGGCCAAGTGCTCACTATGGCGTCCTTATTTTATTTATTGTGCTTTCATCGACGGAATTAAAAACAGTGTCAGAGCGTCAATTTGGACAATGTTGGCATAAGAGCGCGATGCCTCCAAGATTGCATCGTGATTTGTATACGTACAGTGGCCCAATTTTTTAATAATATCAAGCGAGCGTCGACCGCCGGGACGGCCAGCGCTGTGCCGCGGAAAAATGCGGCGTCACGGGAGAGATTAAGCGCGTGCGCACAAAGCCCTTTCTGGTGGGAGCGTCGTCTGCTAGGCTATTCCGTTGACCGCACACAGCCCCTGCTCCGTAGCAAAGGAGGGCAGGGCGCTTGCAATGTCGAAGTGCATCGCCGATACGGCCCTCCTCTTGAAATGCGTTCAAAATCCTATTGACGTTAGCCTGTGTAACCCCGACTGTTGTTTCTATATCCCTTTGCGTCATGCCGCCCATCGACATTCTCACAACACGTTCCCGTGTTTTTATGGGCCCTCGAGGAAGCATACAAATGTGCGCGCGCCCGCTGGTCAAAGAAAACTGTGACTACCCGGCTACATAGGCTAGATGACGACAGCAACAACGCAGTTGATAATACAAAACACCAAGCGGAAACCCTGTCTATACTCCGTTTCACTTTGTGTTGTACCGCAGCCGACGCTACGAGCCATCTTGGCCAGTCCATCGCTAAAAGTGTGTCACGTGGCCTTCCCGTTGGGTACAACTGCACGGGGAAGCACGATGTCACGTGGCAGGGTGAAAGCACTGGATTGGTTTTGATGGCTCGTAGCATTGTCTGCGGTATATAGTTTAATGCATCGTTGCATTCAGTTTGTCGCGTCACCGTATTTTTTATTTTTGCTGGTGTTCACAAAAGTAAACGCAAACATGAAATGAACAAAAAAAGTAAATTAAACTCGAGATGACGCGCGGTTTTATGCCACGCCTGAGCAGTATCACGCAAGCAAGCGCTGTTCAGATCATTTGCTCAAAGGCGGTTAGCTATGCCAGCAGATAATGAACAGGGGCTGTGTGCGGTCCACGGAATAGCCTAGCAGACGACGCTCGCAACAGAAAGAGCTTTGTGCGCACGCGCTTAATCTCTCCCGTGACGCCGCATTTTCGCGGCACAGCGCTGGCCGTCGCGGCGGTCGACGCTCGCGTGTATTATTAAAAAACTGGGCGACTGTACTGTCGAAATCGTAGTTATAAACTGATCACACGTAGCCAGGATGACAACTGGTTACGTCACGGCGAGGCAAATACTGGTAGTGACATCACGAACACAATCCATAAGAGGCCGCCACCGAAACATATCGACGCGAAGAGCCGAAGTGAGTAACTTGACTGGGCTTGCCGTTACAAGTATATATTGACACACGGTAATCGGGCTTGTACATCCTCGTGTTAGCGGTCTGCAACTTGGTAGGAGGTACAGGGTGAGGCCGTATGAACAGACCCAGCGGCGTACAGGCCGGGATGGCACAAAAAGCTATTCGGGAGAACGCGGTCACGTTAAGCTGTTGAATAGAATGGTTGGAACAAACCGCCAAATTTCCTATCCTCGCAGTATGGTAGTTCGGTCTCATAGCTAAGCAATGTCGGAGGCACTCCATGCGCCCCAACGTTATTAGAACAACTCGAGTTCTCCGGAACTCCGCTCCCGAGGGGGTCCCTTCGCGTGGCGCCTGTTAGAGGGCGCGCCTCAGCATTAATACTCGCTATCATCATCATTGACGGTGCGGTTCTGGCTTTTCTTACGGATAACAACAGCAGAAAACTTTCAAATTGTTTCTGCTGCTGTTGGTAGTCACATTTTTACTTTTTACTGGCGAAAGGGCAAAAACTAACCCAAAACTATGCTGAATTTCGAGAGGAGTCGGGACTCAAAAGCAGCCGCGGAGCAGTCGCAGACGAAAACGCGTGGATTAATGCGCCGGCAGCTCCACCTAGCTGCAAAAAAATCGGACACGGTTTTGGACCCCCTCCAATGTACAGCGTCTATGGGAAGTTCCATAACTGAGTTGATCTAGTAACGGTGATGCGCCCGGTGTTTTACTTCTTAAGACTAGCAATACAATGGGCCATCACATATTCTCGCTGACTGTGGAAGCCCGAGCGTGTGGGTTCAGAAAGTGAGCTTTCAGCGGGAACGCTGTGTAACTTTTCTTCTTCTTTTTAATTGTGGGAATGCTGTGTAACTGAAACACCTTATTGAGATATGCTCTCGTGAAGACAGCATTCGTATGGCGATCTTCAGCAGGAATTTTTTATTAGGCTTCTACGATTTTGTGTTCCGAGCTTGGGGAGGCCTGCCCCAGCAACTTCTATAGACGCTTTCTAGCACTTATGCATGGGCGCCGCCATAACCGACCTTTAGTTTTTGTTTCCTGTTATTACATCTACTTCACTTCATCATTATCATAGCAGGCCAGGTTACTGCCATTTCAGGTTCTGTTGTCTTCTTCTCTATAGAATTGGCCTTTGTGGAGGTTCGTCAACGCCCGTTTCAGTGGCTCGGCATCTTGGTAAGACAAGAGAAGGTCGGCAATGGCGGCCGTAATTTGGCGCTGTGTAAAGCGTCTATAAGTCGCCGATACCATCGAGGTCGCCAATAGCCGCGAACAAAACTTGTAGGACATAGTATATAGAGCGCTGAATATGTATTTTCCTCCACATCGGTATTGACTCCCGGCCTTAGCAGGGGCGATGCAACACATTTTTGTACTTTCCGCAAATACCGCCCAAAACGGATCCCTGACGTTAATGACCTATGAAACGCGCGTTCGTTTTTTACCCTGCGATAGAGAGTCCCAGAAAAAAGCTTGAGAAAAACGAGCAGCGTTCACCCCCTCAACTGGCAGCCAGAACAAGCGGCCCACGTGATCGCCTACTGGAGCGGATTATATGCCGCCAATGTTGCTCATACCGCTGGGTTGCTTTGCCGCCCAGCGCATTAACGCTGGGGTTTGTGCACAAAAGCACAGGACACGCGCTGGAGTTCCAGATATTGTTATGGCTCGGCTATTGTCGTCGTTGCAGCGATTGGACACGGGCCACTACCCGAATGCTTCTCGAGGCTAGTAATTATCACGAGCCCACGTCGAGGTGCCCACGCAGTGCTCGGGTCCAATCTATGAACCGCATTCAAATATCGTGGTTGGGGCGCACCGCGATCCCCACGTTACGTCATCAAATTTTGCAAAGGAGAGATTGAATGAAAATGATCGATTTTGTCCTCGAAATTATACCGCAACAAAGGAGTTTCTTGGCCAGTGGCGTTGCGTGTGAGTATCCTTGAGTCCCAGGTGTGCCAGTAAGCTCGTGTAAAAGAGAAAAACATTCCAATTGAGTATCGTTGCACCGCTCCTTTAATACTATAACTACAAAAAAAAGCTCTAACGCGAATTACTTTTTTATTTAGTAATAACTTAAACCTGTCAATAAATTATAGTGTTTTTTTTCCCAAGTATATCATGATTACTTTTTATTACATTCAATAAACTATAAGTAACATGTTATACACGAACTCATCTCTGTGACGTCACGGCGCGGTGGTGGCGCGTCGGTCGCACTTCCGGTCTGGGGCTGTGGGCAGAAGTCCCCATGCCAGACGTGTATTCCTGCGTTGTTTTGAAAGGAACCAGACAAAAACCTGCCTTCTCGTCAAAACGCCAGCGACTGGGGCTGTACCATAAGTGTCGAGAAAGGTTTGAAGGTCAGTTTTCACGTGCTCGGTTCGTCCAAGAATCTGGATATGTGCCGTGAAAAAGGAAAAGCAGACGCCGTCGGACAACGATTGCTTGGGCGGGAAGCACTTTGGGTTGAATTCACGGATACTTGTGGTCATCAGATTTATTTGTTTTGTTCCAACATGAACGCCAGAAAACCGTCAAGTTGTGCGGACCACCTGCGGACTACGTTCAGTGCGTCTTCAAGTTCAAACGGCCGCCTGATTGTTCGAACTGTCGTCTGCTCTTTCAAACGTTTCTGCTTGTCGTCTGCTCTCTTAGACGACGCCGGTCCGTAGACCAAATGTTGACCCGGTACTTGCGATAAGAAGTAAGTGCACGCCTCAAAAGACTTAAATTTGAAGGTTGGTAAGCAGGCTCGATGAAAACAGTAGATACAAGGAGATGTTGATCATTGTTACCAGTGACCCTCACCGACTTGTTATGCCTAATTCAGTTGGTCCGATTCTGCTTGCGATTTTCAGTATCGACGTCGACCATCTCAGCTACGGTCCACGCTTTTGCAGCCCGAGCGGCGTCGCGACTGAAAATTCCGAGCGAAATCTCATCATGCGGATCAGGCTCTAGCGTACATTCTGCGGCGTCCACGCGGAATGAATCGCCACATGTCACATTATTCACGCGAAGTTTTGCGGTGTAACGAGCCTCGGTAATTTCGCTGACGCCGCTCAAGATAGTCAGACATCGCCAGGAAGACGTAGAACCAACAATTCGAACGCGAAAAAGGGCAGGGGGACTCACACTGACGCCGACAACATCGCATTTCAATGGTGTGTTTATGGGCGACGGCGAGTTTCTTGCCCACACCCTCATCGCGCATGCGCGGCGCCAGTGGCGTCCGCTAGGGGCGCTCCGGGCGCTCCGGTTTGTTTGTAAACATGAGTTGGTGTATAGGGATGCTATAGGGGCGAATTGGCGACGTAAATACTTCAGGAACAATTCATTTAATTTAATGACTCTTTCAGTTTACGTACCCACGAAGAGCTTACTCCTTGATTAGGATGCTCAAAATACTTCAGTTGTCTCTCCCAAGATATTCAGGCTTTTTGAGAAAGTCATGCGCATGGCTCTTAGGTATAAAAACAACATTCAATTTATTATTAATACAATAAATGACTAGAATATTAGCTGACGTTACAGCGAAGGACCAGCCCAGAAAAATTCAGTTCATATAACCTGTAAGAAAAGGCTTCATAAAAAAATATTATTTATCACAAAAACAACAACAACAACTAAAAACTAAAACGAGTTGTTTGTTTTTCAGGTGCGCGAACAGTTCGTTGCCTTGTCGCCTGTCTTCCGGTGGTTCTGCATGTTCGAGGTGGGCCGCGTGCGCCTCTCTGCACGGTCGTCCACCCCTGTCCATTGGCATCCACTGGATGAGGACCTCGCCGCGAGACGAACTCCCGCCTTCCCACCTTCTGACGGAAGTACGCGTCCTCGAAAGTCAAGGAAAGATTTCATTTTCTGAGCTAATAATAGAATTATAATAGAAGCAAGTGAAATGTGTGCAAACAATGTTTAAATATAAGTACAAAAAACGCACCTAGACTTTGCCAATAGGTGACCATATACGAAGTTGAAAACGTTTATGTTTAGTTTCTACGAAGCCGGCACATCATACGTACGCTGTTCGGAAACAAGTCGCTTAATTTTCTCAAATAGTTTGGAGTACGGCGATGTCCCGGCGGTTCTAACGTGCAATACAACTATTTCCACAATATAGTTGACGTAACAGTCTATATTAGAAATAAAAGCGACCTAAGCAAGACAGGTATGTTCGGGAAGCGAGCTAAGACCACTAAAAATGGGAACATCTAAGAGAGCGAATTCCGTCGAAAGTTACCGACGTGGCTACCAATGACGTCGGACCGTTTAACTAAACATCTACGTGGTAAATTTTAAATAGCGATAACTTTTCATTTTAATTACCCGCAACTCGGGCGGTTTGCATTCAATCACTTTGCCTCCGTTTCACATTTCGACCGCCAGGCCGCGCCAGTTTTCGCTGCACTCTCGGATGGGCGGTAGCTCCCCATCCCTCTCCTTCACGTCTTCTCTGCTAGGTTGAGCGCCTCTTCTGAAGTCACGGTATTCACCGTTGCTAAGTGATCTGGAGTCTGGTTGCGGATATGGCGCCGACCGGCAATATACGCTGGATATGGAGGCGGTCAATTTTAGGATGACTCGAAGCACGTGGGACGCAGAAGGAGCTTTAAAGGTACCACTCGCGCAGCAGGCACAAGGCATGTGATGCGAAAACGCGGATGATTTGTTTATACTGGCCTTGCGCCTGCTGCACGGGGGGGGGGGGGGGTGGCTTTAGAGCACCCCTCGCGTCCTGAAATTTGATTTAGGAATTTTAGATGACGTTCGGCAGGTTTTTAGAACCATGTGTTTATTTTGAACGGAATGTTAAAGTGCAAACGAGCTGGTGATTTTTTTGTGTGTGTTTTTGTGTGAACCTTTTTTGAACCTTTGGTTAGTCTTTCTCTCTTTTTTTGTCTTCACGTTCCTGACTTGTTTAAAGGTGAAGGTTACTGATAAGTTTTAACAAAGTTTCACCCTTCTCCAGCCGCCTCCCCCCCCCCTCTTTTCTTTTTTTTTAGACCTGATGTAGTTATTCGTTGTACACCTGATGTAAATATTCGCGACTAAAGCAAGAAACATTGGGTGTCTATGAAGGAGGTGGCTCTATTGTTCAAAAGTTAGCTATTACTCTGGTGGCGCCACTTAGCCTAGTGTCTGAAGCAAGAAGTACTGGGTAGAACAAAAAGCCGTGACCGCATAGCATGCCAGTACGGCGGAAGCTACGGCCATGGAGGGGCAATCGGAACGTGACTACGAATGACCGGAGTGCGCTTTTACTGCGAAGTAGTATCAGGCTTTTCGCTGCGTCATGCTCCACTCCAATATATGTGCGTTGCACTCGTATACGTAGCGCATATCGAAGCCGTCGGCACGCAATGTTTTATCGTTCACCCTTTGTCAAGTTACAACGAGGAAAAGTGTAACCGTGGGCTCTCACTCTGCTGGCGCCGCCTGCCTCTTGCTGGCTGGCAATAACTCTGGCTGCGCTATTCGATTCAAACCACTTTCGCACTCCCCGCCCTATTAGTTCATAGGATCGATTGCGCCCCGACTTAAAATGAAACGAAGTGTAAGATGAGGGGAAAACAGGACGCACACTAGAGCCAAAATAAAGAGGTCCTTTGTAGCAGTGCGCAAACTTATGTACCCACATGAGCTTACGTGCTTAGTCAAGTTCTACGCACATGAGCGATACTCAGTTCCGAACTGAAGAGAGCGGCTGGGAAACAGACCTCCACTCTGGAACCACAAAACAGTGAGTCATTCCGCGCACTTCCGAGTCAGGCGGAGGCGCTGATCGCGGCGAGTGCTGGTATCGCGGTGCCGGGGTCGGCGGATAAGCCCAATTAACGGGCGTTGGTCGCGGGGGAGACTCTCTTCCTAACGGTTCCCACGGCGCGGGGCCAACGCACCTGGTTTTTGCATGCCGCGACAGCAGCAGCCGCACGCAGCAGCGGGAGCGCCCGCTGTAATGATAGTGTCTCGGTGTGGTGTCAGTCGCTCTCCGGCCGAGCCGCTTTTCCCCCGTGTCGGGCACTGCCTGAGCCACACCGACACCTCCGACTTCGCCGCGGGCTCGAACCGGTGCGTGCGCCAGAGCACGTGGGCGTGTAGTCGACGCGGGGATCGTTCCGTGGAGCGTTCCGACGAAGCTGCGTTTTGTTACGGGTGATTCTCGCTTCGGTTGGGGTTAGGCCATTTTTGGGAAGAATATTGTGCTGAATTGACGGGTGCATCGGTCAGGGTGCCAACGAATCTCTTTGGGCGGGTGTTTGCCTGTGTGTTTTTGTGTGTGCGTGAGTGTAAACGTGTGTGTGTGCGTGTGTATGCATGGTGTGTGTGTGTGTGTGTGTGTTTTAGCAGGCTGGGGCAGACGTTCGTCGTGTTTTTCTTGCCTCTACTTTCGGACCAAACCCGCGAACTCGCCTATTATGCGAGTCTGTGGTTTGGAACGCAGATGAGGCGGTGGGCATTTCATTTTGCGTATAGAAGTGACTTGAATGGCTTTGTAGAACCGTTGCGTTGAAGTGGTAACATAAGAGCTGTTCATCAAATGATATGCCTCAAGGCTCATCATAATATTATTGTGATATGGCAGTGAACACGCCTCCAAACGAAATGCTGGTGGAAGTGTAGTATAATTAGGAAACCAGGAGTAGAAAAAATTGTCTGTTTTAAAAAATATTAGTCGTGATAAACCAATAGGCAAATATCCTCAGATGACAATTGGTCACCGGTGTACATGGTTCGACTGATGTTTTATCTTGGTTGTGTTGCACAATCAAACACTGCAGGTGTGTGATACCGCAATCCAATGTATGCAGCTCTCGAACCTTCGCAGACACCTCCAGATTTCGAGGGGAACGTGCATTTCCCATATGCATGGAAACTCTATCATGAAAGAGAGTCAATCGCCTCGCCCCCTACACACAGAGAGACACTCGAAAGAGTATAGCCGGTGGCAGATTAAGAGTTCAGGGGAAGCATCTTCCACCTATGTACGCTTTAGCAGAGTGAACGCTGGAGAGGAGACGACATCTTTCCGGTTGTTGCTCCGCTAAGGTGGAAAGAAGCGGGAGGAATTTCCCCTGAACTCTTAACCTTTCACCAACTATAGGATCCCACAACACCGAACATGTCGGAGCACGAGATTTAGTTTCCGTAGTCGTTTTTACCACCTCAAATATCTTCTTGTCCGGGTCACAACGTGACAGACCACTTAGCAGAGTACCTCGGATGACAACAGGCCATTGGTGCTCTTAGTCACATGCCATTTATATCTTATCGGTGTTGCATAATAAAACACTGCAGGAATGCAGTATAGCGAACCGATGCATGGCATTCATGAAAAACCTACGCAGCAGCCTCGGATTTCAAGGGAAACGTATGCTTTTCGTATATACACATAAACCTTAGAGCCAATCACGAACCGCTTACACACACGCAAACACCGAAGTGTCGGATCCTAGTACACCGAAGATGTCAGAGCACGAGTCGCTACTTGAGGGACCACCGGTACTTTGCTTTTATTTCGAGCTATCAGCCCTCCGCCGCACAAGACACAATCGTCTTGTTGTGCTCGTGGAACAGGAAACGACACAGGTTCTACCGGACGCGTCAAACGAAGATTATTTTCCCCAGCAATGAGCCCGGAACCACGTTAAAGAGATCATTAAAAGCTATCTCGTCTTAAAATTAGACGTACACATTCCTCCTTTCTTTTCTCGTTTTACGTAATTAGCAACAGCTGGTGACGCTCACCTTCTTGAGATACGCCATATTACGCTTCTTTGCTGCACGCTGGATTTGAGATCGTAACGAGTGATTCGGGTGGGTGGCGAACACCCGGAGCCAGCGCCTGTCTTTCTCTCCCCGTGCTCCCCCAATGAGGAAGTGATCCCTTATTGCTCTATCCTCAAAGAGGTCTGCGACGTGGGCAAAGGCCAGAACGGGCCTGCTTGGGCGCTTCGCAGGTGTTGCCGCTTGCCCTGCGCGCTTCGTTTGCGACGAAACAGGAGCACGAAGCTCGCTTTTGCAAATGTGCGCCGCCGCCTGTGACCCGACCTGTTACTAATTGGGAAACTTTACGGTCGGATCGGTCACAAACCCGAGATTACCCGTGGAGGAGTGTTGTTGGGTCGTAGTGCTCGGGTGCCCAGACAGTCACCTTTTCCTTTTCTTTTTTTCTGCGTCACGCGAACGCTTTTGAGACAACTAGCGTATATTTACTCGTTAAGTATCATTTTATATATTTACTTTTTTCCCCAATAAGTGAAATTTTATGTTATATATTTTGAAGGAAGTATGTATACTTGTTGATGACGTGTTTCTGAAGTTGCCAACAGGTGCCGAATGCGGAAAACATTAACTTGATACAAGCCAGTCAGTAATGGCTTAAACCAGATCAAATTAAATTAAAACAGAAAACTCCGTGTCGGAGGACGAGGAAGACAATAACAAAACTATATTATGTATATCAGAATACGATACTCCAGCGCCTCGTGCTTACCGCCTTGGAAACGGAGGAACAACTAAGCTAAAAGTGAAACTTAAATATCTTTCGTTCAGGAAATGACTGGAAGAAATACCATATCCGTTTTCACCTAAAGAAGGTAGTACAAATAAATTTGCCTTTTTGCGGGTTTTTACTAACTTTCTCATCTGTAGCTTGAAGTAGAATACGTATATACTAATTTAATATAAGCTATTTGTTATTTTATCTGAATGTAAAACTCGCGCACTAAAAAAAAAAGAAGTTTTTTTGTTTTTTTCCATTGGACAATTTATAATTGCAGGAACTATTTGCCCAGAATAGACTCCGCGTAAAACTAGTTCTTTTTTTTTCTTCTATAGGTAACTGCGAGTATAGAGTGACTTCAGCTGGTCGATTGCTGCGTTTTGCCTTTTAGACGTTGGTTGCAGCTACAATCTCAAGTTTTTGGGTTAAGAGAAATGGTAACTCCTCCGAACAAGGTTTCATAAAAAAGAATGGAAAGCAGCCTCATCTGATGGCGGCTTCCGTAGCATATTACGCAATCCTTGGTTCAGAAAACAATTGGTCGGATGTCAAGTTCAAAGGCCAGCAATTACGGAAGCGTAAACTCCGGGGCTATATACACACTTGCGTCATTCGCTGGTGCTTCTGCGGTTCATCTGGTTTTAATTCTCGCACTTTTTACGCGCTATGTCTCGCCCGCGACCTTGGTGACGCGCTTCCTGACTCGGAACGATCCCGGAATTGCGTCCTTCGTGCATCGTGCCTTATCAGTTGGCGCCCGTCGCGGCACGTACTCTTTATGTGTGAGCCTTCGTGTTGGGAGTCTGAAGGCCCCGTTCACACAGTCGCACGTTTCTCGACGTCGGACTTCATTGCGGAGGCTTAAGGCTGGTTCGCGCGCTCGCGTTCGGGTCTGATCAACTGCACGGCAAGCGCGTGTGTCCTCTTACGGCGAACAACACACACTGGCACTCTGGCGTCATCTATCAGCGCCATCTATCGGTAACCCTGGAACACTTTCTCTCTACGTATGACCAGACTTGCGCTTTCGAAGCATGTGCGAGACCAAATTTATGCACTATTTATATAAAACTAAAATGGTCTCGTATAACGCTGGTGTCAGAAATATTTCAAGCACACGGTGAAAGGATGATGTGTAAACTATACGCAGATTGAAAGGGTTCCAGGGCTGTACGGTAGGTGGTGTCAGTGTGTTCTCTTGTGATTAGAGGGGACGAGCGGTTGCAACGTTGTCAATCACGCTCAAACGCAAACGTGTGAACCAGTTTTTATGTTGGCAGATACTGACGGCAAGGTAAACACTGACGATTGAGCATGCTTTGGTTTGCAGGTGGTCAATAGATTCGGTCATTTCGAACGTAAGCGTGTACGCAACCTAATCAAACGTAATCGAACACAATTGTCTAATGATCGTCGCGCTTTTCGGAAGATTTTCCTTAGATTGGCTTTCTTGCGCCCGAAAACTTCTCACTTTGATCCAGCCATGGCCATAGTTCCTTATATCCAGTTCGCACTATCAGCCCCAAAATATCTCTATTAAAAGTCTCTCTAAAATAGGTTACACGAAACGAAAAAGAAGAAGAGAGAAAGAGGAGAAAGAGGGAGAGAGAGAGAGAGAGAGAGAGAGAGAAGGGACAGGCAGGCAAGAGAGGAGATAGGTCGTAAGTGCGAGAAATTGGCCCGATTTCGTACCCGAAATTAAGCTTAATTGAAGCTCATCAGTCTCATGTCGCAGTGTGTTCATAAAATACCACATAATAGGCTACTTAAAAAAAAAAAAGATTGAGCCGAATTCTATTTTATAGCCGTCTTATTGAAAGGCCTTAGTAGCAAAACCCGCAAGGAACGAAATCTGATAGGGTGTGCTTAGGAATCGGGGTAAAGGAACCGGACAAGGAGAAAATGAGGCTCCAGCAGCGTTGAGATGTCTCGGAGGTGCCCCTCTAATTGCTCCTAATCCATGGCGTCGCAGACCATAATTTACCTCCTCGAGACATCACGAGCTGTGCTCCTGATTATTTGACAAGGACGCTTGCAAATAACAGGCTGATCATGTCACAGACACTTTTAATCATTTCTGCCTTTCTGAAAGTGCGAATCCGAGGATCGTGCAATAACTTTGCCTTTATCTGTTAAAACAAGGGCGTTATTGGTCATAAAAAAAATACGAGTAAATGTACATTAACACGTAAATAATTATAGCTCACTGTTATCTCAAATTTTATTATTTTGCGTGGCATAATTCTTTAAGACTTCGGGTTAATTGTTGTATTGCGCTGTCCAAATTAATAATCAACAAGCACACGCCATGATAAGGTAGACAGACTCTCCCTCTGACACAAAAAATTATGCTAAAAAAACCTCTCTCTCTCTCTCTCTCTCTCTCTCTATCTATATATATATATATATATATATATATATATATATATATATATATATATATATATATATTTCTGTATTAATACAGTTTCAGAGGTTTCGCGATATGATCAAGGTGGCATTTTTGAGAACTGAGCGCAGTCTCCACGAGTATATCATATTCAAAGCAAACGTCATCTAGTAACAATAAAAACAATTCGTATTTTATTAAAGGTTTCACAGAAACACCATTTTATTGAAATTATGAACCCAGAAGCAAAGGAATGGTGAAAAACACGGGTCTCTTTTTCTTGGAAATTTATTATCCGCTTTCTGTTTCAAGTTCTCGCAGATAGAACTGCGTCCAGTTTGTTTGGGAACATCAAAGTATAGACAATTGCAGGCAAGGTGCCCCGACTGGCTCCCCATCCGCGCAAGCACGCGCAACGTGCGCGTGAACGGCTTTCGCATGCTTCCAATCGCACGGGCGTGCTCGAACGAGCAGAGAGAGACATGGCGGCGGCCAGTCGCCCTGCTGGCAATCGCCTTACCAGTAAAATTAAATAAACGAAGTACCTCAGGATACTGTCTGAAACCTAGCGGAGCTTCTTCACCACAGACTGGCAATGAATAGGCATTCGAAAGATAAGGAAGAAGAGACATGTCTTCGCAATCAATGTGAACCGAACGTAACCAAACAGGCTACACTTTAATCCTTCGAAAGTTGAACAGACCACGGTCATGTGAAGCGACCAGAGAAGTAAGCTTTATGACCGGTGTCCTTGGCAGAAGTTCGTTGTTGAAACGAGCTTCCAAATTCAAGAATAGTGACTTTGCCTGCAACAGGACCAAGATGTGCAACACGTTTCATATAGTATATATAAAAAAAAGTTGTATCCTAATGTGCACTTTCATGCAGTGAGCTATCCCCAGAGAGGTGTGTTCGGACCAGGAACTTTCGCTTTCGCCTGCAACTAAACTCTCTCGTAGTCGCTGGCACCTTGCAAACACGCTTAGAAGGTGAAAAATCTCGTTCCTCAGCGGCGCCTGGTCCCGAGGCAGTTTTGCCGAAGCAAACTCTGGGAATGGTCACAGACGGGCGTCTACAAAAGCCCGAGAAGCAAAGCACAATGTATCCAAGCCCTCGCGGAAGACCCAGGCTGACCCGACGGCCGCCTCCTCGATTTACGACCGAGTGTAGCACTGGTTAGATTAGGTATAGTCACGTGAGGAACCGCATTCCCGCGTCTGACTTGCTCGCGTGCGGTGCGGAGAGAGTAGTTCTCGAGCTCGTAGGAATGAAGATGAACGAAAGAAGCTAAAGCAGTCTGCCGAGCCGCCTTCTCATTGACATCTGACGAGCTATAAAACATTAAATGCGACAGGACGTTGTTTTCGACTTCAGATGAGTTTGCAGCAAACTAAATGCCATAAGATGTCGCCAGTCAATTTATTATCGCTGGACAGCGTATGAGATCGAAGGATTATCTTCAAATCAATTATTCAAAAACAGATCGCGAAACAACAAACACAGTCACAATTAGCGGCGTGATGACGTTGTTTAGCTGTCAATACCGATATATAGGCCGTCTCGTGATGATGAGACCGTGCCTTGTTTGGCGCTCGAATGGTTCATATTTTGTCTTTTCCCATGACTGATGGAGTACAGCTGAAGCTATGGACCTCCATGTTCACTTATTCAGTTCGAAACCCCTGGTATTCTGCTCTGAGAAGCGCAGCTACGCTCGTTTCGGAGCAATTTACGATGTTGGTTTATGACTGGCTCGTGATTGGACATATAGTTCTGTAGCTTTGGCAATAGCCCATCCTATAGACCGACACGCGGGCTTGACGTCACGGAGCTGCGGCGGCGCTGCGATCGCGCCGGAGCGGGGTGGTGTGGGCAGAAGGGCGCACATTTTGCATGGGCGTCATAGCATTTCAGCATGCCGCGAAGCTGTGTTGCCGTTAATTGCACCGAAAGGTACAAGAAAGTAGAGGAGTGAGTTTCCACGAGTTCCCGGCAGACTCTGAAAGGCACAGAAGGTGGATAATATCCGTGAATCGAAAAGAATGGTCGCCTCCCGCGAACAACCGTTTGTGCGGCAAGCACTGTCTTGAAGGCAAGTGCGGCTTCCATTTCAATCTCCGTCCCGAGGCTTGCTTATGTGCAGGGAAACCGTCGTCTGATCGAGACCACCCGGATTTTGTCCCCGGTGTTCGCGCACAGAGCACCGGCCGAGCGCTCGTCGGAGGCTCGCTACGCCCGTGCTACCACAAGGGGGATCGGCGACAGAACGGCAGTGTTGTAGGCGTTACCGAAAAAAGTAACGAAATACGTTACTTATTACTTGCAAATAAAAGGTGCGCGTTACCGAGCTACGTTACCTAAAAATAAAAGGAATGCGTTACCGCTACCGATAAAAAGTAACGCACGTTACTTCTGCGTTACTTTTTAAATTATGATTTAACATGTTTTACTGTTTTGACGATACAGGTATGCATAAGCTCATATATCAAGAAACATTACGTTCATGCAGAAACTGAACATAATTACTTCATCTCTTTTTACGGTTTCACCTAAATACTCACGAGAAAAAACGCAAAGAAAAACGCAGAAAACTCAGAAATTCCCATGGCTTGACGTTAAAAACACAGAAAAAATTGAAGTGTAAGTTCTTTAAGATTCGGGAAGTAGTAACGAGTAACGTAACTACGTTACTTGAAATAGTAACGTAAGTACGTTACCCGTTACTGTGTCGAAAAACTAACGCGTAGGTTACTACGTTACTGAAAAAGTAACGCGTTCCTGGTAACGCCGTTACTTGTAACGTGTTACCGCCAAGACTGCAGAACGGACAAAGCGTTACTGCTTGTCATGCCTTGTGGTCATGAGGGTAAGAAAATATCATACCTTGACTTGAAGACGCTGTGGGTATTTAATCAATTAATAAATACACTTCCGCAGACCCACAGTCTGCTGATCCCGCCGGCAGTGCGGAAACCGACTCGAAGTAATCGTAGGCCTCGAGAGACTTGTACGCCTGCACCGTGTCGGCCGTGAACTGGCTTGGCGAAAAAATCTAAATAAACGACGACGTGAGCCGTCGACTTCGGTGGCAGCAACTTCACGTCGGAAGTCCAGCAGGCCTTGTTTGCGGCGTACGGATCCTCGAAGGCAACGCCGTCCACGCACAGTTAGTTTCGATACCGCTGCCGTTCAGGCTCGGGTAGTGAGCTCAAATAGTCGGGCATAGCATACGACATACGATGGCAGGAAATACGACGCACAAATAAAGCTAGAAGCGTCCCTACAACGTAAACAACGAGCGCACGCCACACAACGCAATGGCGAAAACACGGAGAGCCGGGCCCCTTTGCCCACATAGCTTCCGCGCATGCGCGGCCTTCCGGCCTTGTTGGTAAACAGAGCCGCTCCGCGTGTCGGTCTATAGGGTGGGACGAAGTGTAGTTTAACATTCATTACAGATTGACTAAAGATGCGAAAGATCCACCTCGCAGCGAACATTTTTTATACTTCAGCCTCGGAATCTGGTGAAAAACGAGCGTGTTTGCGTAGTAGCGGTAAGGTGGAGACAGCTGCGGTCATGTTAATGCGTTTTTTACTTCGACGGAAATTGTTGTTCGGTTCTTCGTATTATGAGATCTGGTCTTTCGTCCATGGGGCTCTTCGCAAGGTACACGAAGAACTAATCGCTACGTTTACTGAAGGAGCTTAGCAAATGACGAACAAACCACCTTGTCAAGTTTTTCCACACCTGGCACACACAATGAAGCCGATGCGGGATCTCCTCTGCGCCGACGCTGCGTAGCTCTGGGGACCCGACCAGCAGCAAAGCTTCAACGCAGTGAAAGAATCTATCCAAAGCGCCAGTTCTAACGCACTACAATCTGTAGAAGCCTCTTGCAGCCTCAGCTGACGCATCATCTTATTGAATTTTTGCCATCTTACTACAAAAGACCAACTGCAAGCGGCTGCCCATTGCGTATGTATCACACTCCCTCACTGAGACGGAGCAACGCTACGCTCAAATCGACAAAGAAAGGCTCGCGATCACGTGGGTTTATGATCACTTCAGCATGTACATCTTAGGACTGTAGTTTCACAAAGAGACAGACCAGAAACCGCTGGTTCCCCTCATGACAACAAAGCAACTCAATGAGCTAAGCCCACGACTGCAGCGATTCTGAATGCCACGGCTTCAGTGCGACTACACCACAAGACACGTGCCCGGAAAAGCGATGTACACAGCCGGCGTGCTGTCACGCAAGCCATTACCCGACACAGACTCTCGTACAAGGGAACTCAACACCAGAGAGTACTAGCTCCTCACACTGAAACACGTTTCAGCCTCCTAAGAAATGCTCGCCGCATCAAGAACGAGCTACAGACAGACTCGGTAACAAAGAGGGTAATAGAGTGCACCCTCCGGACATGGCCGGATGAAATGACGCTTTCTCAAGAAATACGCCAGTTCTACGAAGTCGCAAGCGAACTAGCCATAATAGACGGCCTGTTGTTCAAGGGCAATCAACTCGTCATACCGGAAGCCCTACGCTTCGAAATCCAGAAGAAGCTTCAGCACAGGTCACCAGGGTGTGTCCAAATGCCGCGCCAGAGCACGAGAACTAGTCTGGTGGTCAGGCATTGGCCTCAACATCGACAGTTTCGTCCAAAGGTGCCCCGTTTGTCAAGACCACCGGAAACCAAGTGAACCTCAGTTTTTGGCGACTTCACTGCCAAACTACCTATGGGAAATCACCGGGATGCACTTTTCGTCCACAAAGACAGTAACAACTTGGTTGTTGTCGATTATATTCAAGGTTCTTCGAGGTGGAACCTCTGAGGACAACGACAACCAGGGACATCATCGCCGTCCTTGACCCGATACTTGCACGATATGGAGCGCTGAGAATGCTCCGAACAGACAACGAACCCCAAATTCGCCTCACGTGAATTTGCAGTGTTTCTGAAGGAATGGGAGTGACCCAATCAACGTCAAGCCCGTACTACCCACAGAGCAACGGGGAGGCAGAAATAACAGTCCAAACGGCTAAGCAACTCATTAGAACATCAACAGACATCCACAAGGCATTTCTGGCTTAGTGCTCGACCCCGGGAATCGAAGGTAACGCGACAGCGGAGCTATTCATGGGACGAAGACTGCTCACAAACGTGCCAGTAAAGCCCGAATCTCTGCAAGCTCACTGGGACACCTCCGATTTTCGCTTCAAAAATGCCTTATACAAGGAGAAAATACGCCAACACTATGACAAGCGCGGGAGAACGCGTGAGCTCGATACCCTTGTGCAGGGACTGCGGTCAGAATTCTGGCGGGGGCAGCGTCTTACGGCCACATTGTAGGGCCAGCTCCCCAACCCCGTTCCTACGTGGTGTAGACGACGACCGGCACTACACGACGAACAAGAGGACACCTGCAACCGTCTGTAACACCCACCGTCACAAAAAGTGTACGAGTGAGCCGTCCACCTGACCGCTTTGGTGAGGTGTGAGAGTTGTTCTTTCAAAGTGGGGAAGGTGTCGGGAGATCATCATCATCGCCATCGTCGCCGCGGGTGACTCTGCCGCCGCTTTCGTGTAAGGTCCATCGATGCTTCTTTTTTACAAGTAGCGACAACTAAACGAATGACGAAGCACATTCCGTTGGAAAAAATTGTCAGTAAGCTGGGCCAGTTTTCATGGAAGTAGTTTCTAGAAAGCTTTGTAAATATATCTTTCTAGAAACTAATTTCGAAGCTGAGTGCAATCTTTTTCACAACGTGGAAAGAACTACGAGAGAAACAGCAGCGTTTAACTGATTTTCGGAAAGATCTTCGTGACAGCGGGCACACAAAATGAACATCATTTTATAAGAGGCAGTTCGGATAATAAAAACACTGATCATAGCTGCATTGACCTGAGGTGCAAGATTAAATTCCGCAGAGAAGTGGTTTTGTTTAGACGTAACTTTATTTATGCCATGTAGCGGTTCTTTCGCGGCACACAGCAGGTGGAGGCCAAGCAACCACACTATTGAGATCATGAATGACACCAAAAAGAGTTCACGTTAATATTTTGTTAAGGGTTTCTTCGTAGGTGTTGAGAATACCGAAAATGTAAATTGATTGTATTCGAAAACTTTTCATAACACTGTCATACAACATTATTTTTATAGCGCTGTTTTTGATAATAACACGAACAGTGGGTGCATTAAAATTATTTTCTTTACTACATTTTAAGGTAACAAAAATCGCTAATAAACTTTTTTAAATTTTTTTAGAGCGGTAGTTGTTAGTGTTTTTTTCGGCAAAAAGGCTCTTGTACGAACGCAAAGCCCCATTCTACAGCAGAGATACTTATCTTGTCCCCGTCGTTACTCACAGATACTTACACGCCAACCGCGGCAAGGCCGCTGTTCGGAAAACGAGACAAGGCAAAATAAAGGGGCATCAATGGCAGCCCACTGTGACACTGAAAACACGTTCATCAGCAGTTTGCGCCAAGCGGTCCTATAGACGTTTCTACCTGCTTACAAAAATCACAGTCCGCCATATGCTAAACCACACTCCAGCCAGCGCTCGCTCGCGATTGCGGCCAGCCACAAGTGCGCGTGCCCGCCCTACTTTCACTACGCAGGCGCGCGCTTCAGAGCATGCATCGAAGTAGGCAGCGCGAGCGACCACTACAAAGAGCGTGGCTTGAAAGCACGATCTACTAAAACTTTCTAATGAACGCGCTCATACGTTTTTATGGAAGGTGAATAGGCAATAGACCTATTGCTGTCTTACCCAAGCATCAGGAGAATGCAGGGATTGGTGTTCCACGCGCCGCACGTGCTGGCCTCAGCAGTAGTAACTTTTCCAAAGCAAAAACCTAAAACAAATGGCATCTTGCACGCGTTCATCAATGCTTTCTTTGGTTATTTACTTCCGAATCTTTTATACACGAAAGGCGTGCGCGTGTGGCGCGTGGAACACCAATCCCTGCATCCTCCTTGATGCTTGGGTAAGACAGCAAATGGTCCTATTGCGAGTTGAGCGACAGGCCGCGCATGACTCGGCCTCTGCAGGACGAATCGCGTGCAAATGAAAGCTTGCCGAAGTTACGCTCACGCGCACGCCCACGTGTTGCAAATATGGGGCACCAGCAGCGGCGCTATGCTTGCTAATCGTCTATTGGCGACGTGCGCGACTCGAAAGCGTCGCTGTGGTCGGCGTTCCACGATTGGCCGAACGCTGAATATGACGTAAGCGAAAGGATTTATCATCGACGGAAATAAGAGGAATGTAAGAACTTCAATTTTGACGGTGTTGGCAGTGCTGCTTTGAGAGCGCAACGATTTCAAGCTTCCACCATGCTCATTACAAACACCATCGAACTTCTTGTTCGCAAGGTAATGACGTCACGAGAGGGAACCATGAGGAGGCGCCACCAAAACATCTCGCCGCTAATAGGCCTGTTTCTCGGCCAGGGTCGCAGTTCACGAGACGCGACCACAAAGTCACCTCTGTATTCGTTATCCAGACGCAGCCGATGCTGCAGCGCGAGCTCCGCTTCCAGCGTCCCGCCACCGCGCGCTCGTGCAGTACAGGCACTGTTCAGGGCCACACGCCGTGCTAGCAGCATCACTGCGTCTGGATCCCAGGCTGAAACGAAGTATAGCGTCCGCGAGACGCGACCATATAATGCTGACGTGGCGTCCTGGCGTCCCCTCATGTACCTTCCACTGGCGTAAACCAGCGTCTGTCAGCGTCCCTCGGTGTCTGCCCATTTATCCCGCTGTTGCGTACCAAGCAACCAAGCTGCCGCCCACACAACCGGGCAGCGCGAGCCGTGCTCTCGAGCAAGGGCATGCGCGAGGCAGCAAGCCATTGGAACTGATCTGGGCGCCATACCGGTTCTACCTAGGGTGCCTTCATGTGCGCTTTGCTTAGGGTGGAGTCATCCGGCCATTTTGTCCCACACTTTTATTTTGCTTTTTTGTTCAGAAGCGCGTGAAAGAGCGTGTCCCTACACGCGTCTGTGGCGCTGACTGGGCTATGGCGACATTTTGTCTTCGTCGATTTCTTTGTATTTTCCACGTGAGCGCGTGCTGTTGGCATCGGGTACTACAAAGGGTGGCATCACCCTTAACAGCAGGACATTGAGGCACCCTGGTTCTACTAGGGTGCCTTCATGTGCGCTTCGCTTAGGTGAGTCATCAGCATTTTGTCCTACACTTATATTTCCTTTTTGTTCAAAAGCGCGTGAAAGAGCTGTCCTGCACGCGTCTGTGGCGCTGACAGTGCTATGGCGACATTTTGTTTTCGTCAACTTCTTTGTATTTTCCGTGAGCGTGCTGTCGGCATCGGGGACTACAAAGGCTGGCATCACCTAAACAGAAGGACATTGAGGCACCCTAGTCCCACCTAGGGTGCCTCAATCGTCCTTCTGTTTAGGGTGATGCCACCCTTTGTAGTAGCCGATGCCGACAGCACGCGCTCACGGGAAATTACAAAGAAATCGACGAAAACAAAATGTCGCCATAGCACAGTCAGCGCCGCAGACGCGTGCAGGGACATCTCTTTCACGCGCTTCTGAACAAAAAGAAAAATAAAGTGTGGGACAAAATGGCCGGATGACTCCACCTACAGAAGCGCAGCATGAAGGCACCCTAGTCCCTACCCGTTCCTGTAGCGCAATAAGGAGCAGGAGCTGTGCTACAAGCACCACTGTAGCTTAGCACAGTGGTGTGCTACAAGCAGCACACTACTGTCACATCCTCCACAGGGGAAAACACCCGCGTTGCTAATGTTCGGCCGTGAACTGGCATCAAACATAAGCCGAGTTACACCAGAACCAGAAACATGCAACCAAAGAGAAGGCAAGGAAGGAAGAGAGGTAACGACCCCTTCGCGCCGCTTTGTTGAAGGGCAACCTGTGTTTGCTTTAAATTTTCGCGGAAAACCGAAGTGGCTAGAAGGAACACTACTCAAGCAGCTCGGTCTTCGATCTTGGCTTCTCCAAACGGCGTTTGGAGAAATCCGCAGACACGTCGACCACATTCGAAGACGACTATCTGGAGTTACGCCTCAAACATCCGGGCCCCATAGTCTCTTGGCAAGAGGCTTATGCGAAACGATGCCACCAGCAGCGTGGTTCACAGCAGCTGAGGCCAGTCCTGCCACTCCGACTGTTGCTGCTGAGGAGCCGCCTGCAAGACTACCGGCACAGCATTCAACCGTTGCTGCTGAAGGGCTGCCTCCGTTTCTACCAGTACAGTCTCCAGAAGGAGCGGCACCGGATGTTCCTGTCCAAGTTGATCGGCGCACCAGCTCTCGGGCTAGGCGCCCACCTTGAAGATATGGAGACTCCATCTAAGGGGGAAGATGTGTTGCGTACCAAGCAACCAAGCTGCCGCCCACACAAACCGGGCAGCGCGAGCCACGCTCTCGAGCAAGGGCATGCGCGAGGCAGCAAGCCATTGGAACTGATCTGGGCGCCATACCGGTCCTACCCGTTCCGTAGCAATAAAGAACGTAATGAATTTAACACCCGCGCACTAACAGAGCGTTTGAAAGGACGCAACGCTCAGCACAGTGGAAACGCGACCTAAAACTATCCGATGTTTCTCGACAGGGGCGCTGTTCAAAACGTGAGAGATACAGGTATATGCGCCGATTCGAACGATTAGTGAGTAGACCTAAAGCTAGATGCCTCCCTCTTCGCTTCACTCGCCGAACGCGTTCGAATGCAAGAGCCAAACGCCAGACGCCAGCGTTCCGCGTTCTAACGCGTTCGTTGTTCTATAAATTTCTTAACTTGTTTACAAATTTTTTTAAACATTTTTATTGCTTGGCTTTTAGTGTTTGTATATTGTTTGTATTTCGATTTTGTCTTGTACCACTCCCTCTGTAATGCCCCAGGGCCTTGAGGGTACTGAAATAAATAAATAAATAAACAAGTGCAGTGGCTGATAGATTTCAGCGTACCCACAAATCATACCAATCAGAGCAGGAGTTCTGATGTCCCCG
>JAZHYW010043976.1:0-41729 GCA_037355805.1 Ixodes ricinus | reverse complement strand
TGCTTGAAAATAAGAAAACGCAAGTGAAAAGACAGGGTTCGGGTTATTTTAAGAAGTTTTGGACATATTTCGTCATTCCGAACATTTCGTCATTCCGGACCAGCACTCGGCTGGGCCTGTGTTCAACCGAAAATGGCATATATAGCTTTAGCGCAACGATATTTTCGATTTCCATGCAGTAAATACCCGCGCTAAAAAACAATTGTACAGAGTAAATATTTTTGCGCCTTCCGTTTCGCGCGAGTTTTGTTTCGTTTTTCACACATCTGTTGAAACCTTGGCAAGCCAAAAATTATAATTTTTTTCGCGGGAAACATTATTTTAATAACAAGTACACAAAAGTCTGTTGACTTCCGGGTTGCACATTTGCTGAGAATAAACCAACAATGTTAAATCAGAACAGAATGAGCATCGCAGGGCACTGTGTCGGGAATTCAGTTCAGTCTCTACGATTCCCTCGCTCAAAGTTTCTTGACATCAACGTGTTTTCCTTTTTTGCGGCTTCAATGGCGTAAACCTTACGTTTCGCATATTCTATAAATTGTTTTATTATAAATGTGAGCCCAGTGCTGCGTTTGCTTCCGCCGGGAACATCAGTTGGCAAACAGGGGTCACTCCGCGCAAGCTGCTTGCAGGGTAGCGTAAAATGCGATCCGGGCGCTGCCATACCTTGAATTTACTACTTGTAGACGCGGCCATATCATGCGTTCGGTGTCCACTGGGGCCTTGCAGGTGACGTAGTTTACGTCATATTCACACGCAATCTTGAGTAGCGTTTTCTCGTAAAGTGGGTAGCCTTTTCTCAACAAATGCAAGGGATTGCACACTCTGGCTAAGTTTCAGTAAGGAAGGAGGGATGTTTCCATATGGGACTTCGTAGTAGGGGCGTCGCAACTTTGCGATGAACTTGGTGCGGCGCTTAATTTTACTGAATAGCGAGTAAATAATTTTGGGGCGTCCTTTTCATCTGCCTCATCAACACCACCCTAAACAATCGAACCACTGCAGTAGCACTCTGACGTCATAACCGTGGTGAGATTAAGCGCAGACGCAGATTGAACACGAATGCCGCGTCAGGGCTCGGCTATGCCTGTGTTCAACTAACGCGGGGAAGGACGCTCGGCGTATAGGTCCGGGCCAGTTGGAGAGTTGGTACCATTCGAGTGTGATGGCGTTACGTGACGATATAGTTAAGAGGATGGTCACAGGCTTTGATGGTCACAGGATGGTCACAGGTGTCGGCGTGTTGGGTTCATCCTCAAGGCAATCAACCTTCTCTTCGGCTTTGATGCCACAGTGGGAGGCATCTGCTCGTGCTGCGTAACGAAGAGATAACATGAAACCATACCCGTGCGACATACCACCGCCGACTTCTACTCTTCGCAGCCCCAAGCAGAGAGCAGTACGGAGAGGCGTCCACCGAGACACATGTCTCCGCGGCCCGGTCGGAATGCTTATTGACGGCCGATGCGATTCCACCGCGGAATTTGCTTCTGGTTCGGACCCCCGTGCACTTTCTCCGGCTCAAAGGAAGTCGGCGTCAGTCTAAGGCTCTGATTATTCCGGCGGCTTCCGCTGTCTCGCTGGGACCGCTATAGCTGAGCCCGGTCGTGAGGCTCTCTTACGCGTGTGGGTCGCCGCTTCTGGTTCGCCGACGGAGCGGCGGCGGCGGATCATCTGCGCGGACCGCGTACATCGGGGGCCTAATAACACGTCCCGACGACGAAGCACTTCCTGCGGGACTCCGGAGCGGTTCAGCAGCCCCAGTTTCGGTGTGTCCCACCCGCGGCTACTCTACTAGTGACTGGCGCGTCCTTGCGAAACGACTGGTTCGGGAACCTTTCATTACGTCACCCCGACTGACGCGTCGAAGTGATCCGCTTCATACCTGCGTCGCGTTTTGCTCTGGGTTTTTATTGCTTCGTGCTTTATTCGGAAAGGGATGTGTCGTGTTTTGCGGGAACAAGCAGCTGCGGCTGCGTGGGCTCGCGTCGCGACTTCGGCCGCTATAGAAAAAGCAAAGCGAAATGGTGCCATGCATCCAACTTTTTTTTGTTGTTGCTTGAACTAACGTTGTTTTGTATGTGTGTGTGTGTGTGCGTGTTTGTGTGTGCGTGGGTTTGTTACGTCTACTCCCGGAGTCCTTCTCTAGCTGTGACGGTTTGGAGCCTTCTAACTATATGCACATCTGTGTGGAAAGGTAGAATTTTTTTGTGAATATTTTTGTTCATATTTTGATGATATTGTATGTCGTCGTGACGCCAAAGTTGAGGTGTGTATAATTGAAGTCAGAACGTGCGCTGAAAAGGAGATGGCAATTTTTTGGGACGTCTCGAGTAGTATAAAAAAGAAAACAGAAATGAGAGATTGAAAGAGATTAAAAGAGAAAGAAAGAGAGAGAGAGAGAGAGAGAAAAGGAGAAAGGAATTGGAGCCACTTGAAAGAGGGATGCTCAAACTGCAATGTGTGTTTTGTTTTGTTTTGATAGCGGATATGCGATACGGATCATGTTTAGGGTCTGAAAAAGGTAGATTGAGAGTTAGGAACTAAACAACTACCGAGAGGGATCTTCATGCACCCGTTGTAACTTAAAATAGAACTAAAAAAAACTTTCAGTCTTTTGCGTAAATTATGATTATGCTCGATATAGCTTGTTCTTCTCACCAGACTGCGGTGACAGTGGCTACCAGAACGTCAGGGCCATTATATTTACTGATAGAAGAAAGGGAAATAAACCATGCGAGACTGCAACCTAAATAAACTGCACACGGAAATAAAAAAAAGAACCTGGATTTTAAATTTCATTAGTTTGCCCTACATCCAAAAAGAGAGCATGACGTCTCTAAGGCGGGCAACTAAAGCTCCATCATCTCAAGAAAGCACACCCTTTTCAAATCCGTCTTTGCAGGCACGTAGCCAGGGGGGGCATGGGGCCCGGGCTCCCCCCCCCCCCCCGAAATCTTCCATTTTGCTGGGACCTCCCCTCCCCCTCCTCCTCATACAGCATTTTGTCCTGGGCGGGCCGAAACAAAATCCTGGCTACGTGCCTGCGTCTATGTATGCGGTGTAGCGGTTGGTTCATTGTCGTTTTAGTCATGCTCGAGTCTTGCAAGCTGACCAGAAGTAAAGAGATGCCGCTTGTCTTATAGGCGCCATCCTGCAGCATAAAAGCTGTTCCGTTTTTTTATGCTGCAAATTTTAAATGGTTATCCTACAAAAGGAAGGACTGCACCATTGAAATACAAGGGACTCCGGTATGCTTCTCTTGATAGTCACCTCATCGCTAGTTTCCAAGTAGTGGAATTAATTAAAATTAAACTGCAGTTACTAAACACCATATTTCACAACCATGCCAACTGTAACCACTTACTCTTTAGGGGAGATATTTCAGTAATGTCATTTATAACTTTCGTGGTGTAACTTACAATAAATTTCTTTATTAATTTTGTTTTAGGACAACGCAATTATTGGTTGATTTAACAAACAAATAGAGCTAGACGAAAACTTTTTTCCCTAACTAACGGCTGAACATGCACATAAAAAAGGTCTCTTATAAAAACAAAAATCTTGTATTACTATTAAATTGTGGTTACCTAAAGAAATCGGATAAATACATTTTTAAACGTCATTCTTAACCTCGTCAAAATAAATCAATTTTTTTTTTGTCAGAGGCTTTTTTTGTTTTGTTGGAGCACATATCAACTATTTAATAAATTTACTAATTTTAAACAAAACTTTTTTAAAAACTTCGTCATACACCCATGGATTCACCGGGCTACGGGCCGTTCGTCGAAAGACAATTCGTAACAGGGCAATTCGTAGCAGGGCAATTGGTCGCGTAGGGCAATTCGTCATAGGGCTATTCGTCGCTAGGGCATCTAGTCGAAAACTGGGTTTTCTTTTTCTAGTTTATTTTTTTAGGAAAGTTTAGAGGAATTCGGGAAAGGGGGAGGGGATGGAACGTGTATGTATAAAATATGAAGTTCAGAAGCCTTCCAAGAAAAGTTCGAACACCGCCTTGTTGTCCGCGTTCTTTTGGAGTTTCGGAAAGGTCGGAGGCTGTTCTTCTAAACATGCATGCTGTGTTGTATCCTGTTTGGATAGTTCACGATCCTTTGTCCGGTTTCTATACTCTATTCACCCTTAAGCTGACAGTGCACGGGAGGCTGTGTGTTCGCCGGGCCAACAGTTTGAGTGGTTCAGCAAGCGTGCAACTTTTTTGTTATTTCTTTGTTACTTCTTTGTTATTTAGATTTCGCTTATCTTTTTTTTCGGAAAGTCCAGAACGAACTTTCAAGACTTACAAGATAAAGTTTATAAAACCTCTTTGTCATCCACATCCTTTTAGTTCCGAGGGCACGTTCGTACACCAGCCAAATGCTATAAAATAACTGGTCTAAGCGTTTATTTTGGCAGTCGCTATGGAAGTCATCAGGACTGAAAGAGGCGGGGAGATGCTGGTTTGCGAAGGATTTTTATATACTCTTAACCGAAGGTCTGAGCAAAGCATCTACTGGGTATGTCGAAGAAGAGAGACCTGCAAAGCAAAGATCATGACTGACGTCTCTAAGCTTCGCGTTGTTAAAGTCACAAATAACCACAGTCATGCTGTGGTTATTTGTGACAGTTATTTTAAAGTCGCAAATAACCACAGACAACAGGGACATCCTCGAGGCTTGCGCCAGAAGCATAACATTGTAAACGGAGATGTATATGCAGAGTTTCCGATGCAAATAAAACTCTTTTCGTGAAGCTGACACCTGTGTGGTTGTCCTATCAAAATTACTGAAACATATTTATAACTCGGTTGTGGCGTATACCCACAGAAGTAGACAGCGTCTACTGCGAAAGTAGAGCATTTAAGCCAAATCTTAAACATTATGCTACAAATCAAAATACCAAATGAGGGAGAACCTTCGTTCGTAAATAATAATTTTGAAGCAATATACTCGATAAACTGTGAAAATTAAACACATAAGAAGCTTTTAATAGGGTGACGAATCGTCATCTGGACGAATTGCCCTATTACGAATTGCCCTATGACGAATTGCCCTATGCGACGAATTGCCCTGCTACGAGTTGCCCTGCTACGAATTGTCTTTCGACGAATAGTCCTACAGCCGATCTGACTAACCTTCTGTAAGAATGAATGTTCAGTCAGACCGCGCAATTTTCGATTAAACAGCGAAACAACTCCCGACGTCACGCGACACGCCCAGCTCATCGCTCCTCAAGACAGGAGTCAAGCAAACGAAATAATAATAATAATAAAAAGACCTGCCGCCTTTCAAAAAAGAATAGAAGACGCATTCGCGCGCGTGTTGCGGACCTTTTATACGAGTCCAAGACAACTGCGGGCGCGCTGTCGGAACGGAGTTCGTGGTTACGTTCCGACTCGGGAGACTAGTCATCACCAACGAACCTTGGTTCCGGCCCGTGACCGCAGCCCCAGGCCCCAGCTGAGTGCCATGAACGCCTGCGAGAACACGCTGACTCAAATAGGCAAACCAGAATATCCTCACGAAAGCAAGAAAAACAGAAGGCGGGGGGGGGGGGGGATTTTGCTTGGTGCATGGCTCGGATGGCGCTCGCCAGAAGTCCAAAAGGGACAGGTGGGATGGACGCGCAGAATTATCTTTCTTTCTTATTTTGTGTCCCTCCCCTCCCTTTTTCGTTTGTTACTTTGCCTTCTTTTCTTCTTTCTTCTTGTTCCCTCCGTCCCATAAATTTCGCCTTCATTATCTCGCGTCCAAGAACTGAAACTATAAACAAAATTAAAAGAAGAGTCTACAAGAGAAAGAAAGCTTTGGCGAGGTTAGTATACAGAGAGGGGTTCTCTTTTTCCCTGTTTTCTCTATACAGACGACACGTGCCCAGTTCTTCTGCGGTTAGCATTCTGACAACAGGTATTACCAAGTAAATCCAAGTATTTTTAATTATTTTTTTCTGGCATGGAAACGCGACGGGGTGACAAAATATGCTTGTGATCACATCTCTCATGCGCTCTGTTCTCACGCGTCTGAACCTCTAGGTTACATCACTAGATTTATGAAATTTTTTTTTTCGCCGTCGGGGACACGTGTTTAACATTAAGACGAGAAAGAAGTGGGCGAAGGTAATTATCTGAGCCTTTTCCGACTTTAAAAAACCGTCAAAATGTTTTGCTTCTTAAAAAAAAATTAGGTTTTATTTTTGCAAAACTGTAAACAATTGTTTGAATAATTATTTTAAAAGTCAAAACTGTAAAACCCCTTGCTTTCGCGGCCATGATTTTTTTTTCTCAAATTTGGCAACAGAGTCATCTTTACGACCACTAAATATCGCGAATTTAAAGGGCTGGAATTCGCATTTACAGACAATAAAAATATCCACGGTCACTAAATTTCAGCGAATTTTAAAAGTCGCGAAAATCAGGGGCTCGCGAACATTAAGGGTTTTACAGTAATGCTTTTGTTTACAGGTTCAAATACTTTTACTTACGTCAAAATATTTATTAAGTGCGTCTTGCTTTATTGGTAGACTTTTTTAATGTCATAAGTTTTCATTCTCATTCCCTTCTAAGAGTCCACGTCCAGAAATGAGACTTCAATGTTTGTTGTGCACTTTCTTTCAAGCTAAAATTACTCCAGACTCCGAAGTGTCAAACATTGCAAAAGGCCGGAGAGCTTAGCAGCAACGCGCATCGAGCGTGCTGCTAGCCTGCCCCTCGATGTTTAACATCCCAACCAAGAGAACAAAATTTTGCCGTATCTGGATTTTGGAGAATATGTCCGGCGGTAAAAGCCTTGTTTAGGCGCTCCGCTTTGGAATGGAACTACATGGCCAGTGCAGTAACGATTGCAGCCTGAAGTCTCGAACGTGCATGATGCAGTGGGAGTTAAACGACAGTGCTGACAGGTCATAAGAAACCAGTGAGAGTTCTCCGCATCTTCTTTTCCACTTTAGTAGAGTGAAGGCTGGAGAGTGAGGTGACCTTCTCTAGCGTCTGCCTCACAAAAGTGGAAAGAGGTGGGAGGAGCTTCCACTTCGTGCCCTGACCTGTCACCGACTATAGTATACGACTGCTCGTCTAAATCGAAACGCGCACCAGGGTTGACATCGAACCTCAGCCAGAATGATCTCTGGGGTGTGTAGAGTCAGCCGTACTTCGTTTCACTCTACGTCCGACCGCCGTCGACGCGTACGTGGCGACGGCTACCAGTTCCAGTGCAGAGCCAAAACCGCATGGTCAAGGCGCTGGCTGTCTTTGTGGATTTGCTGGTCACCCGGCGGAGGTGGAAGCTCCCGGAGGCAACATCACGCAAAAAGAGGTGATGCCAGAGGCGTAGAGGGCTCACGCCCCCAACGACGACCAAAACTACCGCTGCTTGGGTCACTCTCGGAGGCCCGTCACCTTCGGTGGCGCGATGTCGACTCCGTGAAGCTTCCTACCTCAATGGCTCTCACCGGCTAGACCAATCAGGCAAGAAGGAAAAGCTCAGCATCGCGGCGCATTCACTGCGCTCGATTGGTTTCAGATGGGGATCGCGAACGTACAAAGGCAATGAGTGCCGTGACAACGTCCTTTGTACGGCTGCCCCACTGGCTGCAGGCAGATCGTGGTGTTGGCTGCTATCGGGACTTAGAAGGTGAAACGGAGTATAGTAAACATAATATTTTGTGTGTGTGTGTGTGTGTGTGTGTGTGTGTGTGTGTGTGTGTGTGTGTGTGTGTGTGTGTGTGTGTGTGTGTGTGTGTGTGTGTGTGTGTGTGTGTGTGTGTGTGTGTTAGGGGGGGCATGTGGTCACGTCATGTCTGGACGTTTGTTTTATTGTGAAAGGCATGAGCGCATTGTGTTTTTTAAGTTCAGTCTGATGCTACGTGTCTATATATATACACAAGTACAAAGAAAAAGAATAAGGAAAACGTCAAAATGTAATACTGACACTGTAAAAAAAAAAAAACTGAGCGTGTTAATATTTATAATAAAAATACAGCGTTCAGAACTTTAGATTGCCTATTGGCCGTTTTCGCGTGACACTTTCCACGTTTAAATGTGATGTGATTGGGTTGGGCGACAGGAACTAAAGTGGATAGCTTAATTATAACGACAATCAAAAAAGTATAGCCAAGGAAAAAAATAACTGAGAACAATCTGTACGAACTTGTGGATCTGTAGCGCCTTCCAATTGATAAAAAGATTTTCTATTTTGCCTCAACACAGCTACATCACAATCCAACGTGGTGGCCGCCACCAAAATAAAAACGGTCTATATGCCCTCCTTCGTTGAGAAGTGTTGACAATCAAGTCGTGCTGAAATAGGTTTCAGAGGTTCTCCAGTATAAAGATAGTTCGTGAAAAATCTGCCCCGCCGCTGAAGACTCTGTAAGGAATGACCACGTGGGAATGATGAATAAGGTGCCTCACTCTGCTCCTGCTAGCATCGCAGACTCGTGCCTTTAGAACACAGGAAACAGCGCACTTAAAAGAAGCTGGAACTGTTCGGAGGACACACGCAGCGGCTCGCCAAGAGTCGACGTCCGGGGATTCACAGACCACATGCGCTGCAGCGCCCCTGCAAACCTCCGGAGCACCTGCGCTTCCGCGGATGCTACATGCCGACGGCGTCAAAGAACGGCTTTTGCTCCGATGGCAGATGGCACTGCCCTCGACCGTTGGGGGATTGAACCGTAATCCGCATCCTGGCCTCACGTGACGACGGCCCAGAAACAAGACGAATGCCACCTGGTCCGCTGCCGCTGACGCCGACCGATGAGAACGGAGGATAAACCGAGGACGTGATCTTGTGCGACCATTAGTAAGTGCACGCGGCTCCCTGTCTCGCATCATGAAGGGGAATACCGGGCCAAGCGGTGCTTTTTTGTTCTGGACACAGTGCAGATCCCGGCGGTTACTGTGCTGAGTTGTGCTTGAGCCGTGTACTCGCCAGAGAGTGTCGTGATAGTCACCGAAAGAACGAGAGCGGCAGGGCGTGTCTTTCAAACGCCGAGTCTCCAGCACGTGCCCCATCCTGTGCCCTCCGACTTGTTCTTTAGCTGCGCGCGCGCCCTCGAGGCATACAAGATCACCAAAGCCTCGTCGAAGCCAGGAAGTTTGCGTGAAGGTTGACAACCGAGCCTCCGTGCCGTTTTCACCTTGCCAGTGACTATTGGTGACGTGCGCGACCAGAAGCATCGCTGTGGTCGGTATTCACATTGGGTCAAGTGCTCAATATGGCGTCTTTATTTTATTAATTTTGCTTTCATCGACGTAATAAAAACAACGTCAGACCGTCAATTTTGACAATGTTGGTATAAGAATGCGATGCCTTTAAGATTTCATCGTGATTTTTATATCAGGCCATCGAACTCGTACTTCTCAACTGATTGCAAGTAGCCAGGATGACAACCCGTGACGTCACGGCGAGGGAACCTTAAAGCGGACTCACATTGCTGGCCGCGCGGTGCTAAAAGCGCGAGCTAGCGTCGGAAGGAAGCTCGGCGGCTGCACGAGCGCTCGCGCTGTGAGTGCTTCAGACAAGGCAGTCAATTAAGGGCTATTGCCTGCGCTAGCACAGCATTTGGTGGTTAGTCCATGTTATATGAGCGAAAGCTCGCGCTGGCAGAACCCAGGCCATCAGTTCAATCGCCCTGGCCTGTTTCGATCTGGATGATAATTGCAACATAAAAGTGGTCAGAATACCACTGCGTGGTGCACGTTAAAGACCCCAGGCTAAAGGTTTGTACTGCACTGCTGAAGCCACTATCTACAGCTGGGAAGACTCGTCGCCCTTGGTGGCAGACCAAGTTCTAGTGGCCAGCAACACAGCAAACAACCCCAATTTTTTTTTTTTTTTTTTTTTGTTAAGGTGAGACGAAGTATAGTGACATTACGAACATAATCACTAAGCAGCCGCCACGGAACATCTTATGCCAATAGCCCGCGTGAGTAACTTCACCGGGCCGCATACATAAGTATATATAGACACGGTAATCAGAGCTTGCAGCACCTCGTGTTGGCTGTCTGCAACTTGGTAGGAGGTACAGGGGGAGGCCGTGCGAACAGACCCAGCGGTGTACAGGCCGGGATGGCACAGTTTATTCGGGAGACGCGGACGTCGTTGTTGTTAAAGGAGGTTGGAACGGAGTGCCAAATTTCCTATTCTCCCAGCAGCGATAGTCGGTGTCATAGCGTATCAGGTTAAATTCTAAGACTTAGCAATAGACCGGGCCATCACATAATTCCCGCCGCCCGTAAGCCCGAGCGCGTAGATTTAAAAGTGAGCTTTCAGCGCGAATGCTGTGTAACTAAAACACCTTATTGAGATATACTCTTCGAAGACAGCTTTTGTGTCGATCTTTCATAAGTATTTTTCATTATAGCTTCTACAATTTTGTGTCTCCGAGCTTGTGGAGGCCTGCTCCAGTCAGCTTCCATTTGTTGCCGATAACGCAACAAAACTCTGTAGGACATAGTACACAAGCGCTTGAATATATATTTTTTCTTCGCATAGGTAATGATTTCAGCCTTTATACTGTGACTAGAAGGAAAACTCTTATGCGACCTACTTTGTATTCAGTAGTAACTAAGACCTGTCAATAAATTATAGTGTTTTTTTCATAAATGTATCTCATTACTTTTTATTACGTTCAATAACGTATACATGAAACATGTTATAGTGATACTATAGGGGTAAATTGGGGACATAAACACCGCCGCAACAGTTCATTTAATTACTCTTTCAGTTTACGTACTCACGATGGGCTTACTTCTTGATTAGGATGCTCAAAACACTTAAGTTGTCTCTCCCAAGATGTTCCAGGCTTTTGAGAAATGCGTGCGGCTCTCAGTATAAAAACAACATTCAATTTATTCTTCACATAATAAATGACTAGAATATTAGCTGCAGTTGCAGCGTAAGACCAGCCAAGAGAAATTCGGTCTCATATAACCCGTAAGAAAGAGCTTTATATATATAAAAAAATCTTATCACAAAAAAAAAAAAACTAAAGAACTAAACGGGTTGTTTGTTTTTCAGGTGCGCGAACAGTTCTTTCGTTGCCTTGTCACCCGTGCTTCCGGTGGTTCTGCATGCACGAGGTGGGCCGCGTGCGCCTCCCTGCACGGTCGTCCACCCCTGTCCATTGGCATCCACTGCGGTGAGGGACGACGCACGCGAGACAAACTCCCGCCTTTCTCACCTTCTGACGCGAGTAC
This sequence comes from Ixodes ricinus, assembly GCA_037355805.1. Classification (NCBI taxonomy): domain Eukaryota; kingdom Metazoa; phylum Arthropoda; class Arachnida; order Ixodida; family Ixodidae; genus Ixodes; species Ixodes ricinus. Next base: position 30,532 of record JAZHYW010043976.1, on the reverse strand, counting down.
GCGTCCTTTTCCAAGTCAAGGAAGGATTTCATTTTTCTAAACTAATAATATAATTATAGTAGAAGCAAAGCCAGCCGTGTTGCGAAGAATGTTCAAATATCAGTACAAAAAAAAAACGCACAAGGTCTTTGTCATGAGGTGACCGTATACGCAGTAGCAAACGTTTATGATCAATGACGCGTAGTCGGGCACATGATACGTACGCGGTTAGAAACGTCTCGTTTAGTTTTCTCAAATACTTTGGAGTACGGTGATGTGTGCAGGTTCTAAATGCAATACAACTATTTCCACAATATAGCGGACGTAGCAGTCTAGATTCGAAATAAAAGCGACCTGGCTAAAACAGGCATGTTCGGGAAGCGAGCTAAGAGTGTCTACAAAAGATGTAAATACCTAAGAGATAAATTCCGTCGTATACGTTACCGAATGGCTACCAATGACGTCGTAACGTTTAATTGAACATGTAGGTAATTTGAAGAAGCGATACAGGTTCAATTTTGACTGTTAAACCCGTGGTTTGCATTCAGTCCTTTTACCCACCCATACATTTCGACCCGCCACGCCACAGCACTCGATGGGCGTTCTCATCCCTCTCCTTCACGTATTCTCTGCTAGGTTGAGCGCCTCTTCTGAAGTCATGGTATTCACCTTTGTTCGTGATCTGAAATCCGATCGCGGAGATGGGTGCCGACCGGCAATGCAAACGAAACCAATATAGGCGTGAGTGTGGAGGCAGTTCCTGTTAGGAACAGAACATATGGCGATTTCTCGTTTTACACACGCACGTTTGCGGAAAGGTGATTTTTCTTCTTTCGTGTTCTTTTTTCTTTTTTTGTTGTATGTGCCTGAGGCCCTTATAAACATGATTATCAATATTACTTGTGTTTGAGAATCTTGGTCTTCCTCTTCTTCATCGTAGCTCTGTTCGGGAGTCTCGTGCCGGTATGTCTATCGCGTTTATTTCACCTATTATGCAAAGTTGATTACTTCATTTGAGATTATTTTGCAATTCGTATGATGTTTTTTGTTGTTTTGTAATATTCGATGTGTCCGCCATAGCTGGCGATTCGTTTCCGAAATATTTTCTTTTCCTTAGGCGTCTTATTTTAGGAGTGTGTGAAAGTTCTTTGCAGAACCACCCTGTATGCTCGTATACGCCGCAGCAGATATTTCTTAGGACTGGCTAATAAAGTCGCAGTATCTCGCACGGAGTTTGCGCTCGACTGAAGCAATCCTTACTCTGTCGTCCTGCGTGAAGTTTGGCACCGTGTTTGCTGCTGCACCTGTATTCTTTCGAGAACATATGGTTGAACCAACGAGGTAGAGGGGCTTAGAGTGATAAACCGGAAGTTCGGAAGTGGCACCCCCCGGTTGCCGCCATGTTTTACGCAAAAGTGACCACACGTCACGTGACCTCACAAGAGCCGTGACGTCACCGGTAAGATGGCAGCGCCCAGAGCTGGGGAATGCGAGTTTGTTCGGTGCGCGGTAGCCGCGATGTGTAGCTGCTTTCCGACGACTTCGGTCTTCTTCGTGCTCGCTGACGCAGGTATAATGTGAAAATATGAAGAAATGAGACTTTATTACCTTTTTCCGTAAGATCGCCCTGTATCATCTGGATATTAACACCTGCGAGACAGCATCAGCCGTATCGCCGTACCGGTGCTCGGATTCCCGGATGTGTTCGATGGTCGATAGAACTTTGAGTGCTTTTAGCATGCAATTTTCGCTTTCTCTTAGCTTTGTTTGAACGTTGGAATGTCTGAGAATCGACGCGAAATGTATACGTCGGACGTAGGGCCTAGGGGAATTCGTTTCAGCCCTAGGTAACTGCATAATCACAGCCAACTTTTAGCGAGGAAGCTCCTGCGATCTTTACGTTTTGTTACTTGTAAACAATTTTACGATATAACTCCTAGCATAATATATTCGCATTTTTCTAGCTTCGTTTGAACGTCTGAGAATCGAAGCGAAAGGTATACGTCGCGTGAGGACCTAGGGGAAGTTGTTTCAGCCCTGCGTCACCGAATATCCATATAAACTTTTAGCGAGGAAGCTCCTGCGATCTTTAACCTTTTGTGCTAATCGACGATTCTACATTCGATCGCTTTTCTTCCTTTTTTTGTGAGTGCGAATTGCACACTTATTTTCAGCTGCGAGGATGACGTTTCTATTGAGTGAGGGGGGGGATGAATAAATCGTTGCAGGCACCTGCTTCAATGCTATTCGACTTGCTATTTTTGGTGTACGCATAGATTAATTGCACATTTTTCTCTTTCGTAGGTTTTATTGCAGCAATACTTTTTTTTCATCAAGAGTGCATTGTATTAGTCGGTCAATTATTTACTTGTTCTAGTTACCTGTACAAGATGATTCATATTTGTGTTCACCCCTTGCCCGAAAAGCAGTCTTGTTGAAAAATGTTGACTACCATTCCTTTCGGTCTCTTCAATAGACTTCTTTCTAAAATGTGGGCTGCCTATACCTCGTATTACCATAACCTGGAAAAGGGCAACCGCCACAGCCCCCTCGTGCCAATCAGATTGACGGAGTGAAGGCATGTGACAAATCTGTGCTGACGAGCACTCTGATGATATGTTGTCATGTGCCTCTCTCCAACATGCATATTGACTCACCAAGACTGTAGCCTTCGCCGCTTGCCAAATTGTGATGGAACGAATTACAGTAGCTACTACTCTAATTGCCCAAGGCCTTCATACTTTGGGCATTTGTTCGACAAGAATGTTATGTCCGCGATCACTGTGAACTCGGCTGAGCACCTATTGGACTCGAATGCTGCATTAGCGTTCGACGTGAACTGGGGTATATTCGTGTGCTTTGCACCGAAAAAAATGGCGACAGTTGTGTTGCTTGATGGGGTTTTGCAAAGGGTCTATTGTGTCATACGTATTGGAAGTGTCCTGCTATATAACAATGCATGAACACATACCATTAAACTAGATGCTCAGAGGTGTGTTTGTTTTTGCAATTAACAAGTTACAGCAGTGTGCTTTAATGTTATTATCATGTGCGTAGTTTTAAGTATCCTCTCTGCAATGCCTACAAAGGCCCCTGGAGAGAATAAATTAATAAATAACATTTTCACATCACTGGAGTTGGTTTTCGGATGCGCCATATGTTCAGGAGAAGTGGAACGAGTGCAGCCCAATGCAACCAGTCTGGTATGTCCCATTAATTAATATTGAGGGGTCAGAGATGCGAGTGTCCTCAAAAGTTCCAGCACGTGCAATGAACACAATTCTTTGTGTAGAGACCAGAGGTCGGCATTTTAGGTCGCCGCCACTCACCCTCACCCTCACAGCTACACTCGCCCTCAACTCCTCACTCACCCTCACCCTCACAGCTACACTCACCCTCAGCCCTACTGACCGGTCCACTCACCTTCAGCCCTTCACACACCTTCACTGAACCTCACGGCCTTCACCGCCCTCACGCACTCATGGCCCTCACGCCACTCACTGCCCTCACGCATTCATACCCTCACGGCCCTCACGCACTCATGGCCCTCACGCCACTCAGGCCCGCTTCAGACGGGAAAATTTCGCCCAGAAACTTGACGTCGCAACCCCAGCAACACAAGCCGCCCGCGTTCACACGCAGCAGCCAACTGCTGCAATTTGCCATCATCCTCATGAAATTTTATTTTTCTTGCACTACTTAGACAAAAAATTACGCGCTATAAACGTGTTTTTATGCATTTAAATTTCGTTGAGAATACTAACGCATCTTTCTGAAACAGTTCATTTCCAAAAACGATCAATTTCAAACCAGAACCAAGTCTTTTATTGTCATCATCACCGGCACGAGGTATCACGTGAAAATATCGCGTCCCTGATTGGATGCAGCCGCTTCAAATGTCTTCGAATTGCTCCAAGTGTCTCGCTTGTTTCGAGCCGGACCCGATCTCAGCAATTCATGTCGATCTAGGGAAAGCTAGGGAACAACCCGCCAGAAACACCAAAATTGCTGAGAAAGTTGCTCCGTCTGAAGGGGGCCTCACACACTCACCACCCTCACGCCCCTCATGCACTCATGGCCCTCACACCCTCACGCAATCACGCCCCTCACGCACTCATGGCCCTCACACCCCTCACCGCCGTCACGGCCGTCACGCACTCATGGCCCTCACACCCCTCACGCACTCACCACCCTCACGCTCCTCACGCACTCGTGGCCTTCACACCCCTCACGCACTCACCGCCCTCACTCACTCACCCTCACACTCATGAATTTTCCTGCTTCGGAAACTCACTCACCCTCACCTCACCTGTGAAGATGAGGGTGAGTGAGGGTCCTCATGAGTGAGGTTTGCCGAGGTATGGTAGAGACTCTGAAGGCATAAACGCGAGCGAAAATATGTTTATTAGGTTAGTGTATCAAATATGTTGATTTCCACTTGATTACGTAATTATTGATTCTTTGCAAATGGTTCCATAACGAGTTCTTTCTGCGACAGTCTCGTGTCAGGCGTTCAGTCATAGTACCTGTGCTGCTTGTTGTCGGATGATGCTCCTGGCACGTCGATGTTCAGTTTGGTCGAGTGGCAACTTTGACCGACTGATGCCGTCTTGTAATCATACGTCATGTGCTGCCACTGACATCTGATGCACTGAAGCTGCAGGGCTGGCTTCTAATCCGCAAATTTTCCTGGTAGTTTTCTACAGGAATGCCCGAGCTTGCTGCAATGCAGCAAGCTCGGGCATGTATGAATGCTTCGGCGTTGCGGTGGCTCGTTGGATCGGCATTGAATAGTAACGGGTAGCCGATGACGGTCGTCGTGATATTGTGGCATAAGTCGCCCTCGGATCGTAAGATGCCGCTTCGCTCGAAGAAGGCTCCAGATGAATAGCCTGTCGAACTTGTTCCGAAACAATCTCGGCAATCAAAATAAAAGCCGGGCAACTGATGGCAGGAAGTAGCTTCCTGGTCTCCTCCCGGACAACGTCGTGGATGTCGGGGATGCCTGGGAGGCTGGCGTCGAAGTTGCAGCTGGACGACTCGAGTGTCGAGAAGCTGGGGAGTTGTTGATAGCGACAGGCTCGGGCCTGCAGTGTACATTCAATGTTGGAAGCCGCGGTGATATGAACCCTTCGACTGTTGTCGTGGAGTTGCAGACAAGGCTGCCGGAGGTGTTGTACCTCACATGAGGGACATGGGATTTTTAGCTTCTTGTCTTCTGTAGAATCGGGGTTGGCGTGGGTGCTCGATCATGCCCGAAACATCTTCCACGAAGGCGGTGACGCTCTCGCTGGGGCCGCATCCTGGACAGAATCAGGAATTCGGCTCTCCCGGTCAATGTTGGCTGATGAACGTGCACTTCAGCTCAATCCTGCAAACTTCCTACGACGTTAAGGAGGATTCGTTGTTCTCAAACCAGTGCCTGGCAGTTTCTTCCACGAGAAGTATAGGTTCTGCAGGAGCTGGTTGTCCGTCTACCTACTGTGGCGGGCAACACGGCCATATATTTCAATCCAGCCCTCGACGTCTTCATACACCTTGCATGAAAGGGCATCAGAGTGCGAGGTGCCACGGGCATGCATACGATGATGGGAGCGGACGTGGTTCGCTGCTACAGGTTTGCCATTGTTGGCTTAGTCAGCTTCGGTTTTTCTGGCAAAAGACCGAATTCTGGTGGTTCTTGCTGGTAGCAGCGACTGGCTCGGATTTCAGGTTCTTCGTGGTGCATTTCCAAGGTTCGTCCTTGCGGTACTCGCTCGTCTTGCGGTTTTTCTGCCGGGCTTGGGATAGGACTTGGTTTACGGCTCGCCGGGCGTTTAAGACGTGGGATAATCCGCTACCCGTGTCTTAATTGTTATCGGGCAACTCGGCTGAGGAGCCGCCAGGGTCCACACAGAGTGAAGGGCTATGGGTGAAGTGTGCAGCACCTCCACCAGAACATACGATGACAGCTGAGGATGGCCTGGAACTTTCCAGAATAGTAAATATTGATAGAAAATAGGACTGCAGCAAGCATCTGTGACAATATAACAAAACAGCCAGAAGAGAGTCTATCCTGACCACTAAAAAAGCTGCATTGTTTTAGAGGAATTCTGTTCGAATAAATCCTCTCCTTCGGGGTTTGGCGACTGCCGTGGACGAACTGAACTGAAATGGATGTGGAACCACTTTTCTGGTAATGAGCCGCTGCAGACTGTCGTCGCAAAGCGGCGTGAACGGGCGGACTGGGTAGGTAACACGCGCGATGAAATGTCCATACAGCTTGCAATTCGCGTACCGAGTGATGATGAAACTTGTGTCGACGAAACGTGCGACAGACAAGCGGAATCAATACCAACTGCAACACCTGTGCTCCGTGAAAGTGCACGTCTACGCCAGAACAATTTAGGAAGCAGCATAGCATCACCTAAAGCACGGCACAGGAACTACCAACTTGAAGCACTTAAAGGCAGCTTTCCGGTGCGCCGCACAACCAAAGTGAGCCTTCGGTCATTTGAACGAAGCGGCACCACGATTGCACACTGCAAAGCACGACTCACGCAATTTCCTTCGCTAAACTGCGTATCCAAACATATTGCACACACTTCACTGCAGACCTTGAAGATTCCGATGGTCAACGAGAGCACAGAAACGTCGCCTTAAAATTTACTTGCGGTATCCGAATCAATCCGAGGTCCGAGCAACGTAGGGCCGATTGTCTCTTTCGTGGCAATATCCCCGTCGGTCACCAGCGAAATGCACACCGTTCCTCCTTCTGTTCACGTTATACCTACGTCAGACACCACGCTGAACTCTGAAGTCGCTTTCGACCGGCCTTATATGACGGCTTCCGCGTCTGAAATCAACTCGCCGACACGAACGACAACAAACAACGCACCCGACAAGCTCCGGCCCAGCTGGGACCAGCCGCTGCCTGGGCGCTGCCATCTTTCCTGTGACGTCACGTATTTGGTTTGGTCATGTGACGAGTGGTCAAATTTGCGTACAATGGCAGCCGCCTTATGGGGGTCACTTTCGAGTGCAGACCGGAACCCCGGTTTATCACTCTAAGCCCCTCTACCTCGTTGGGTTGAACGGAAGAAATTTTTCGAAACGCATGACAGAAGCTTTTGAGCGCCCGCCACGAGCGCTATCTCGACGCACCAGCGCACGCGAGCACCTGAGACAGAAGGCGAAACTACCGACACGCAAGCATTATTTTCTACATTTCTCAGCATACGTCGGAGCGCAGTCGAGCGTTAGGAACATACGAACACGGACACACATACTGAAAGCAGCAACGTCACGGAATATCTCACTGCAGCTGGTTGCTTTGGTGAATGGCAGCACACAGAAGAACAAGAACGAAAGCTGTGACGTTGATCCTGTGACCTCACTATGACTGGCCCGATCCGCTTGTAGTACAGTCGAGTGGTGTACAGTAGTGACTTGAAGCGAAGTGAAGGCAAGGTCCTCCCTAGTTTTAACTCACTGCAAAAAACAAATGCTGTCCTGGTTTTTTTGTGGCACTGTGAAGGCTGTGAAGAGGCAACCTGCAATGCTGTTTGGTTTGGCGCTTATCTCAGGCCACTGAAGGCAAGAAACACTGGGTATCTATTGAGCAGGCGGCCGAATTGTTCAAACGTGAGCTATTACTTTGGTGGCACCGCTTGGCCTAGTGTCTGAAGCAAGCAGTACTGGGCAGGCCAAAAAGCCAGTGATCGCATAACATGCCAGTACGGCGGAAGCTACGGCCCTGCAGAGCCAATCTGAAACGTGACTACGAATCCGTCCGGAGTGCGCCTTTTACGCGACGAAATATCAGGCTTCTCGCTGCGTCATGCTCCAGCTCCACATGTGCGCGTTGCACTCGTATACGTAGGGCATATCGAAGCCGTCGGCACGCAAGGTCTTATCGTTCACCCTCAGCCAGGACGAACGAGGCAGAGTACAACCGTGGGCTCTCACTCCGCTGGCACCGCCTGCACTAAGCTGCTGGCTGGCTATAACTTCTGGCTGCGCGATTCGATTCGAGAAAAACTTCGCACTCCCCGCCCGTATTGGCTCGTAGGGTCGGTTGCGCGCTGACTTGAAAATGAAATCAGAAGTGTAAGATGAGATGGAAAACAGGACGCTAACTGGAGCCTGAATGAAAGGTCCTTGGTAGGAAGAGCCCGCTTTATGCCGAAAAGAAGCGACACCCTTTCGGGCATGCCGCCTGCTATCTTGGGCCAAACCAGGCAGCGCTACCGTGCTGCGACGCGCGCGGTGTAAAAATGCAAATGCGTGAAGATAAAGAGGTGTGCGCGTCAGAGCAGGAGGGAGAATGGAATCGCCTATGCTGGCCGGAGTGCAGTGCATGCTATATGAGCTCATGTCGCCAATCCGGTTAACGCCGACTGTGCAACGTCACGGCTTTCACCGCCTTTCTTTGAGCTGAGCCGTTCGAGGCTGGTACACCGTGACAGTGCGCTTTCAGACTGTGTGTATGCACTTGCGTGCTTGCGAGTCTTTCTCAGCCTTTGGCTGCGCTCGGACCAAGTATGAGGAGAGTCTGTCTGGTATCTTTAACCAAACCAGGCGCGTAGTCGACGGTGCGTCGGTGTAAAAAAGCAAAACATAAAGATAAAAGGTGCGTGCGTCAGGAGGACGGAGAATATCGCTACACCTTTATTCAGGGGCATTATTTGGTAGCAGTGCGCAAAATTATCTACGGTCGCGAGCGCGTGCTTAGCCAAGTTCACACGCAGATGAGCGACGCTCAGTTCTAAATCTGAAGAGACCGGCCGGGAAACAGACCTCCACTCTGGAACCGCAAAACAGTGAGTCATTCCGCGCACTTCCGAGTCAGGCGGAGGCGCTGATCGCGGCGAGTGCTGGTATCGCGGTGCCGGGGTCGGCGGATAAGCCCAATTAACGGGCGTTGGTCGCGGGGGAGACTCTCTTCCTAACGGTTCCCACGGCGCGGAGGCCAACGCACCTGGTTTTTGCATGCCGCGACAGCAGCAGCCGCACGCAGCAGCGGGAGCGCCCGCTGTAATGATAGTGTCTCGGTGTGGTGTCAGTCGCTCTCCGGCCGAGCAGCTTTTCCCCCGTGTCGGGCACTGCCTGAGCCACACCGACACCTCCGACTTCGCCGCGGGCTCGAACCGGTGCTTGCGCCAGAGCACGTGGGCGTGTAGTCGACGCGGGGATCGTTCCGTGGAGCGTTCCGACGAAGCTGCGTTTTGTTACGGGTGATTCTCGCTTCGGTTGGGGTTAGGCCATTTTGGGAAGAATATTGTGCTGAATTGACGGGTGCATCGGTCAGGGTGCCAACGAATCCCTTTGGGCGGGTGTTTGCCTGTGTGTGTTTATGTCTGTGCGTGAGTGTAAACGTGTGCGTGTGCGTGTGTATGCATGGTGTGTGTGTGTGTGTGTGTGTTTTAGCAGGCTGGGGCAGACGTTCGTCGTGTTTTTCTTGCCTCTACTTTCGGACCAAACCCGCGAACTCGGCTATTATGCGAGTCTGTGGTTTGGAACGCAGATGAGGCGGTGGGCATTTCATTTTGCGTATAGAGGTGACTGAATGGCTTTGCAGAACCGTTGCGTTGAAGTGGTAACTTAAGAGCTGTTCATCAAATGATATGCCTCAAGGCTCATCATAATATTATTGTGATATGGTAGTGAACACGCCTCCAAACGAAATTCTGGTGGAAGTGTAGTATATGACCAGGAGTAGAAAAAATTGTCTGTTTTTAAAAAATATTAGTCGTGATAAACCAATAGGCAAATATCCTCAGATGACAATTGGTCACCGGTGTACAGGTTCGACTGATGTTTTATCTTGGTTGTGTTGCACAGTCAAACACTGCAGATGTGCGATGCCGCAATCCAATGTATGCAGCTCTCGAACCTTCGCAGACACCTCCAGATTTCGAGGGGAACGTGCATTTCCCATATGCATGGAAACTCTATCATGAAAGAGAGTCAATCGCCTCGCCCCCTACACACAGAGAGACACTCGAAAGAGTTTAGCCGGGGGCAGATTAAGAGTTCAGGGGAAGCATCTTCCACCTATGTACGCTTTAGCAGAGTGAACGCTGGAGAGGAGACGACATCTTTCCGGTTGTTGCTCCGCTAAGGTGGAAAGAAGCGGGAGGAATTTCCCCTGAACTCTTAACCTTTCACCAACTATAGGATCCCACAACACCGAACATGTCGGAGCACGAGATTTAGTTTCCGTAGTCGTTTTTACCACCTCAAATATCTTCTTGTCCGGGTCACAACGTGACGGACCACTTAGCAGAGTACCTCGGATGACAACAGGCCATTGGTGCTCTTAGTCACATGCCATTTATTCTTATCGGTGTTGCATAATAAAACACTGCAGGAATGCAGTATAGCGAACCGATGCATGGCATTCATGAAAAACCTACGCAGCAGCCTCGGATTTCAAGGAAACGTATGCTTTTCGCATATACACATAAACCTTGGAGCCAATCACGAACCGCTTACACACGCAAACACCGAAGTGTCGGATCCTAGTACACCGAAGATGTCAGAGCACAAGTCGCTACTTGAGGGACCACTGGTACTTTGCTTTTATTTCAAGCTATCAGCCCTCCGCCGCACAAGACACAATCGTCTTGTTGTGCTCGTGGAACAGGAAACGACACTAGGTTCTACCGGACGCGTCAAACGAAGATTATTTTCCCCAGCAATGAGCCCGGAACCACGTTAAAGAGATCATTAAAAAGCTACCTCGTCTTAAAATTAGACGTACACATTCCTCCTTTCTTTTCTCGTTTTACGTAATTAGCAACAGCTGGTGACGCTCACCTTCTTGAGATACGCCATATTACGCTTCTTTGCTGCACGCTGGATTTGAGATCGTAACGAGTGATTCGGGTGGGTGGCGAACACCCGGAGCCAGCGCCTGTCTTTCTCTCCCCGTGCTCCCCAATGAGGAAGTGATCCCTTATTGCTCTATCCTCAAAGAGGTCTGCGACGTGGGCAAAGGCCAGAACGGGCCTGCTTGGGCGCTTCGCAGGTGTTGCCGCTTGCCCTGCGCGCTTCGTTTGCGACGAAACAGGAGCACGAAGCTCGCTTTGCAAATCGTGCGCCGCCGCCTGTGACCCGACCTGTTACTAATTGGGAAACTTTACGGTCGGATCGGTCACAAACCCGAGATTACCCGTGGAGGAGTGTTGTTGGGTCGTAGTGCTCGGGTGCCCAGACAGTCACCTTTTCCTTTTCTTTTTTTCTGCGTCACGCGAACGCTTTTGAGACAACTAGCGTATATTTACTCGTTAAGTATCATTTTATATATTTACTTTTTTCCCCAATAAGTGAAATTTTATGTTATATATTTTGAAGGAAGTATGTATACTTGTTGATGACGTGTTTCTGAAGTTGCCAACAGGTGCCGAATGCGGAAAACATTAACTTGATACAAGCCAGTCAGTAATGGCTTAAACCAGATCAAATTAAATTAAAACAGAAAACTCCGTGTCGGAGGACGAGGAAGACAATAACAAAACTATATTATGTATATCAGAATACGATACTCCAGCGCCTCGTGCTTACCGCCTTGGAAACGGAGGAACAACTAAGCTAAAAGTGAAACTTAAATATCTTTCGTTCAGGAAATGACTGGAAGAAATACCATATCCGTTTTCACCTAAAGAAGGTAGTACAAATAAATTTGCCTTTTTGCGGGTTTTTACTAACTTTCTCATCTGTAGCTTGAAGTAGGATACGTGTATACTAATTTAATATAAGCTATTTGTTATTTTATCTGAATGTAAAACTCGCGCACTAAAAAAAAAATGAAGTTTTTTTTTTTTTTTCCATTGGACAATTTATAATTGCAGGAACTATTTGCCCAGAATAGACTCCGCGTAAAACTAGTTCTTTTTTTTCTTCTATAGGTAACTGCGAGTATAGAGTGACTTCAGCTGGTCGATTGCTGCGTTTTGCCTTTTAGACGTTGGTTGCAGCTACAATCTCAAGTTTTTGGGTTAAGAGAAATGGCAACTCCTCCGAACAAGGTTTCATAAAGAAGAATGGAAAGCAGCCTCATCTGATGGCGGCTTCCGTAGCATATTACGCAATCCTTGGTTCAGAAAACAATTGGTCGGATGTCAAGTTCAAAGGCCAGCAATTACGGAAGCGTAAACTCCGGGGCTATATACACACTTGCGTCATTCGCTGGTGCTTCTGCGGTTCATCTGGTTTTAATTCTCGCACTTTTTACGCGCTATGTCTCGCCCGCGACCTTGGTGACGCGCTTCCTGACTCGGAACGATCCCGGAATTGCGTCCTTCGTGCATCGTGCCTTATCAGTTGGCGCCCGTCGCGGCACGTACTCTTTATGTGTGAGCCTTCGTGTTGGGAGTCTGAAGGCCCCGTTCACACAGTCGCACGTTTCTCGACGTCGGACTTCATTGCGGAAGCAGGGACACTCACAGGGTGTTTGCGCTCGCCGAGGTCTTTAGTTGTACATGCGACATATGAGAGCCCAACTACGCAGAACACAATTTGCGACTCGACACTGGTTTTCTTTCCGCCCGAAAACCGCCGATCAAGAACTGGCCGGTTCGAGTCGCGCTCACTCCTCTTTTCCGTAGTCACGGGCCGTTTTCTAAGGTTTCGACGCGACCACCAAATTTAATCAAAGTCGTTGGTCACTGAAGGCACACACTCAATATTAAAAATAGAAAAAAAAATGAAACCCATTTTTAGTGGCTTCTAAAAAGCTGCAAATACGTTGATTGAAAAACAAAGTTCCACAGACAACCGGAAGCATTCTGTGCGTGCGTCGTTTCGCGTATCGTGGGACTCGCGGGGACGGCGATGTCAGCGGACGACAGGCGTGGGACCTCTACTTCAGAACTGTCGTTCGCGGTACCGACGAATTCTGTCTGCCTTTAAACAAGAAATTTGGGACTGATCAAAAAATTGGTATTCATCCCGTACGACACGCCGGACCACCAAGCCGATTTGCACGAAGACGGCGCCGAGCTGTCGCTCCCTTCTCGTGGCTGAAGACATCGCTCGCGTTAACGTCAAGCACGACGTGTCTACTTCGAATTGAATATGCACGCGTACGATTTCTTGCTAGTGCGAATGTCGCCAATGCGTGGTGCTTCCTGACTTCGACCCGAGAGTGCTCTTGCTGGAGGAAAATCGGCAGCAAACTTTCCAACTTGCAGTTTACCGGCTGAATTATTACTAAGAAAGAGGCATCTTCCAGTAGCTCAGTGGAAACGACGTGCACTTCACACGCGGTACGACCGGGTTCAATCCCCAGTAAAACGTTTTTTTTCTTTTTCAAACATTTTCTGATGTTTACATTTTTTTACAATTATCATTGAAGAAACACACCACAAAAATAACAAACAAATGTTTTGGACGAAACGTCACTGAATTAAATGGTATGGGATTTCCTTTTTGACACCTGCGAACTCAATGTAATCACTTTCCACAAAATGCAAGGAGCATATAAATCAGGTAGCGTCCGCTTTCCGAGGTGCCCGTAAATGTTCTACAGGAATTGCAGCCAGCCATTGGTCCCGATCCCGTTGATCTTTCGGAAACTCTGTCGCACAATGCCACTTTTTTCGGGCGCAGGACATGTGAGCCAGCTCTTCACGCAACATCTTGGGTGTATTCTTTTCGGAGCCGATCATGGAAATTAACCACGGGCACTCACCACTCATCTACAGCTCCTCGATGTACAAAACAACTCATCATGGAGTACAGAAGAGCGAGCGGAACAAACATAACTGCAAACGAATCACACGGCAAACAGTTCCCGCTACATCGCACGTCAGTCTGCTACGCAGAAAAGGGGGACGGGGGGGAGAGAGATCGGGGTTGGGTGTAGCCACGTGGCTTCCGCCACTTTCTCTCCTCTCCAATTCTGCGACCTCCGTGCGCGAGTTTCGGTTTCGGTTTCGAGCAGTTACGTCTTTTGGCTTTATTAAAAAAATACGCTACTCTGTTGCAAAATATTAAATGGGGTAGTCCCCCGACAGCATAATGAAGCGCCCTGTCAAAAACACAAAAAAATATTTTTTTTTTGGGGGGGGGGGAGGGGGGGGGGGTCAGATGTCCCTTTAAGGCTGGTTCGTCTGCGCTCGCGTTCGAGTCCTGATCAACTGCATGGCAGGAGCGTGTGTCCTCTTACGGCGAACAACACACACCGGCACTCTGGCGTCATCTATCAGCGCCATCTATCGGTAACCCTGGAACACTTCCTCTCTGCGTATGACCAGACTTGCGCTTTTGAAGCATTTGGGAGACCAAATCTATGCAGTAAAATGGTCTCGTGTATGCGCTGTCAGAAATATTTCAAGGACACGGCGAAGGGATGATGTGTAAACTATACGCAGATTGAAAGGGTTCCAGGGCTGTACGGTAGGTGGTCAGTCGTGTTCTCTTGTGATTAGAGGGGACGAGCGGTTGCAACGTTGTCAATCACGCTCAAACGCAAAACGTGTGAACCAGTTTTTATGTTGAGATACTACGGCAGTAAAACGCTTGAGTGCTTGGTTGCGGTGGTCAATATCGTATTTCGAAGTAAGCGTGTACGCAACCTAATCAAACGTAATCGAACACAATTGTCTAATGATCGTCGCGCTTTTCGGAAGATTTTCCTTAGATTGGCTTTCTTGCGCCCGAAAACTTCTCTCTTTGATCCAGCCAGCCATAGTTCCTTATATCCAGTTCGCACTATCAGCCCCAAAATATCTCTATTAAAAGTCTCTCTAAAATAGGTTACACGAAACGAAAAAGAAGGAAGAAAGAAAGAGGAAGAGGGAGAGAGAGAGAGAGAGAGAGAGAGAGAGAAGGGACAGGCAGGCAAGAGAGGAGATAGGTCGTAAGTGCGAGAAATTGGCCCGATTTCGTACCCGAAATTAAGCTTAATTGAAGCTCATCAGTCTCGTAGTGTGTTCATAAAATACCACATAATAGGCTACTTAAAAAAAAAAAAGATTGAGCCGAATTCTATTTTATAGCCGTCTTATTGAAAGGCCTTACTAGCAAAACCCGCAAGGAACGAAATCTGATAGGGTGTGCTTAGGAATCGGGGTAAAGGAACCGGACAAGGAGAAAATGAGGCTCCAGCAGCGTTGAGATGTCTCGAAGGTGCCCTCTAATTGCTCCTAATCCATGGCGTCGCAGACCATAATTTACCTCCTCGAGACATCACGAGTTGTGCTCCTGATTATTTGACAAGGACGCTTGCAAATAACAGGCTGATCATGTCACAGACACTTTTAATCATTTCTGCCTTTCTGAAAGTGCGAATCCGAGGATCGTGCAATAACTTTGCCTTTATCTGTTAAAACAAGGGCGTTATTGGTCATAAAAAAAATACGAGTAAATGTACATTAACACGTAAATAATTATAGCTCACTGTTATCTCAAATTTTATTATTTTGCGTGGCATAATTCTTTAAGACTTCGGGTTAATTGTTGTATTGCGCTGTCCAAATTAATAATCAACAAGCACACGCCATGATAAGGTAGACAGACTCTCCCTCTGACAAAATAAATTATGCTAAAAAAAACCTCTCTCTCTCTCTCTCTCTCTCTCTCTCTATATATATATATATATATATATATATATATATATATATATATATATATATATATATATATATTTCTGTATTAATACAGTTTCAGAGGTTTCGCGATATGATCAAGGTGGCATTTTTCAGAACTGAGCGCAGTCCCACGAGTATATCATATTCAAAGCAAACGTCATCTAGTAACAATTAAAAACAATTCGTATTTTATTAAAGGTTTCACAGAAACACCATTTTATTGAAATTATGAACCCAGAAGCAAAGGAATGGTGAAAAACACGGGTCTCTTTTTTCTTGGAAATTTATTATCCGCTTTCTGTTTCAAGTTCTCGCAAATAGAACTGCGTCCAGTTTGTTTGGGAACATCAAAGTATAGACAATTGCAGGCAAGGTGCCCCGACTGGCTCCCCATCCGCGCAAGCACGCGCAACGTGCGCGTGAATGGCTTTCGCATGCTTCCAATCGCACGGGCGTGCTCGAACGAGCAGAGAGAGACATGGCGGCGGCCAGTCGCCCTGCTGGCAATCGCCTTACCAGTAAAATTAAATAAACGAAGTACCTCAGGATACTGTCTGAAACCTAGCGGAGCTTCTTCACCACAGACTGGCAATGAATAGGCATTCGAAAGATAAGGAAGAAGAGACATGTCTTCGCAATCAATGTGAACCGAACGTAACCAAACAGGCTACACTTTAATCCTTCGAAAGTTGAACAGACCACGGTCATGTGAAGCGACCAGAGAAGTAAGCTTTATGACCGGTGTCCTTGGCAGAAGTTCGTTGTTGAAACGAGCTTCCAAATTCAAGAATAGTGACTTTGCCTGGAACAGGACCAAGATGTGCAACACGTTTCATATAGTATATATAAAAAAAAGTTGTATCCTAATGTGCACTTTCATGCAGTGAGCTATCCCCAGAGGGGTGTGTTCGGACCAGGAACTTTCGCTTTCGCCTGCAACTAAACTCTCTCGTAGTCGCTGGCACCTTGCAAACACGCTTAGAAGGTGAAAAATCTCGTTCCTCAGCGGCGCCTGGTCCCGAGGCAGTTTTGCCGAAGCAAACTCTGGGAATGGTCGCAGACGGGCGTCTACAAAAGCCCGAGAAGCAAAGCACAATGTATCCAAGCCCTCGCGGAAGACCCAGGCTGACCCGACGGCCGCCTCCTCGATTTACGACCGAGTGTAGCACTGGTTAGATTAGGTATAGTCACGTGAGGAACCGCATTCCCGCGTCTGACTTGCTCGCGTGCGGTGCGGAGAGAGTAGTTCTCGAGCTCGTAGGAATGAAGATGAACGAAAGAAGCTAAAGCAGTCTGCCGAGCCGCCTTCTCATTGACATCTGACGAGCTATAAAACATTAAATGCGACAGGACGTTGTTTTCGACTTCAGATGAGTTGCAGCAAACTAAATGCCATAAGATGTCGCCAGTCAATTTATTATCGCTGGGCAGCGCATGAGATCGAAGGATTATCTTCAAATCAATTATTCAAAAACAGATCGCGAAACAACAAACACAGTCATAATTAGCAGCGTGATGACGTTGTTTAGCTGTCAATACCGATATATAGGCCGTCTCGTGATGATGAGACCGTGCCTTATTTGGCGCTCGAATGGTTCATATTTTGTCTTTTCCCATGACTGATGGAGTACAGCTGAAGCTATGGACCTCCATGTTCACTTATTAGTTCGAAACCCCTGGTATTCTGCTCTGAGAAGCGCAGCTACGCTCGTTTCGGAGCAATTTACGATGTGGTTTATGACTGGCTCGTGATTGGACATATAGTTCTGTAGCTTTGGCAATAGCCCATCCTATAGACCGACACGCGGGCTTGACGTCACGGAGCTGCGGCGGCGCTGCGATCGCGCCGGAGCCGGGTGGTGTGGGCAGAAGGGCGCACGTTTCGCATGGGCGTCATAGCATTTCAGCATGCCGCGAAGCTGTGTTGCCGTTAATTGCACCGAAAGGTACAAAAAAAGTAGCGGAGTGAGTTTCCACAAGTTCCCGGCAGACTCTGAAAGGCACAGAAGGTGGATAATATCCGTGAATCGAAAAGAATGGTCGCCTCGCGCGAACGACCGTTTGTGCGGCAAGCACTTTCTTGAAGGCAAGTGCGGCTTCCATTTCAATCTCCGTCCCGAGGCTTGCTTATGTGCAGGGAAACCGTCGTCTGATCGAGACCACCCGGATTTTGTTCCCACGGTGTTCGCGCACAAAGCACCGGCCGAGCGCTCGTCGGAGGCTCGCTACGCCCGTGCTACCAAGCAGAAGGGGATCGGCGACAGAACGGCAGTGTTGTAGGCGTTACCGAAAAAAGTAACGAAATACGTTACTTGTTACTTGCAAATAAAAGGTGCGCGTTACCGAGCTACGTTACCTAAAAATAAAAGGAACGCGTTACCGCTACCGATAAAAAGTAACGCACGTTACTTCTGCGTTACTTTTTAAATTATGATTTAACACGTTTTACTGTTTTGACGATACAGGTATGCATAAGCTCATATATCAAGAAACATTACGTTCATGCAGAAACTGAACATAATTACTTTATCTCTTTTTACGGTTTCACCTAAATACTCACGAGAAAAAACGCAAAGAAAAACGCAGAAAACTCAGAAATTCCCATGGCTTGACGTTAAAAACACAGAAAAAATTGAAGTGTAAGTTCTTTAAGATTCGGGAAGTAGTAACGAGTAACGTAACTACGTTACTTGAAATAGTAACGTAAGTACGTTACCCGTTACTGTGTCGAAAAAGTAACGCAGTAGGTTACTACGTTACTGAAAAAAGTAACGCGTTCCTGGTAACGCCGTTACTTGTAACGTGTTACCGCCAAGACTGCAGAACGGACAAAGCGTTACTGCTTGTCATGCCTTGTGGTCATGAGGGTAAGAAAATATCATACCTTGACTTGAAGACGCTGTGGGTATTTAATCAATTAATAAATACACTTCCGCAGACCCACAGTCTGCTGATCCCGCCGGCAGTGCGGAAACCGACTCGAAGTAATCGTAGGCCTCGAGAGACTTGTACGCCTGCACCGTGTCGGCCGTGAACTGGCTTGGCGAAAAAACTAAATAAACGACGACGTGAGCCGTCGACTTCGGTGGCAGCAACTTCACGTCGGAAGTCCAGCAGGCCTTGTTTGCGGCGTACGGATCCTCGAAGGCAACGCCGTCCACGCACAGTTAGTTTCGATACCGCTGCCGTTCAGGCTCGGGTAGTGAGCTCAAATAGTCGGGCATAGCATACGACATACGTTGGCAGGAAATACGACGCACAAATAAAGCTAGAAGCGTCCCTACAACGTCAACAACGAGCGCACGCCACACAACGCAATGGCGAAAACACGGAGAGCCGGGCCGCTTTTGCCCACATAGCTTCCGCGCATGCGCGGCCTTCCGGCCTTGTTGGTAAACAGAGCCGCTCCGCGTGTCGGTCTATAGGGTGGGACGAAGTGTAGTTTAACATTCATTACAGATTGACTAAAGATGCGAAAGATCCACCTGCGCCAGCGAACATTTTTTCATACTTCAGCCTCGGAATCTGGTGAAAAACGAGCGTGTTTGCGTAGTAGCGGTAAGGTGGAGACAGCTTCGGTCATGTTAATGCGTTTTTTACTTCGACGGAAATTGTTGTTCGGTTCTTCGTATTATGAGATCTGGTCTTTCGTCCATGGGGCTCTTCGCAAGGTACACGAAGAACTAATCGCTACGTTTACTGAAGGAGCTTACGCAAATGACGAACAAACCACCTTGTCAAGTTTTTTCCACACCTGGCACACACAATGAAGCCGATGCGGGATCTCCTCTGCGCCGACGCTGCGTAGCTCTGGGGACCCGACCAGCAGCAAAGCTTCAACGCAGTGAAAGAATCTCATCAAAAGCGCCAGTTCTAACGCACTACAATCTGTAAGAAGCCTCTTGCAGCCTCAGCTGACGCATCATCTTATTGAATTTTTGCCATCTTACTACAAGAGACCAACTGCAAGCGGCTGCCCATTGCGTATGCATCACACTCCCTCACTGAGACGGAGCAACGCTACGCTCAAATCGACAAAGAAACGCTCGCGATCACGTGGGTCTATGATCACTTCAGCATGTACATCTTAGGACTGTAGTTTCACAAAGAGACAGACCAGAAACCGCTGGTTCCCCTCATGACAACAAAGCAACTCAATGAGCTAAGCCCACGACTGCAGCGATTCTGAATGCCACGGCTCCAGTGCGACTACACCACAAGACACGTGCCCGGAAAAGCGATGTACACAGCCGGCGTGCTGTCACGCAAGCCATTACCCGACACAGACTCTCGTACAAGGGAACTCAACCCCATAGAGTACTAGCTCCTCACACTGAAACACGCTTCAGCCTCCCAAGAAATGCTCGACCGCATCAAGAACGAGCTAAAGACAGACTCGGTAACAAGGAGGGTAATGCAGTGTATCTTCAAATCAATTATTCAAAAACAGATCGCGAAACAACAAACACAGTCAAAATTAGCATCTTGATGACGTTGTTTAGCTGTCAATCACGATATGTAGGCCGTCTCGTGATGATGAAACCGTGTCTTGTTTGGCGCCCGAATGGAATTTTATCCGGACATGGCCGGATAAAAATGACGCTTTCTCAAGAAGTACGCCAGTTCTACGAAGTCGCAAGCGAACTAGCCATAATAGACGGCCTGTTGTTCAAGGGCAATCAACTCGTCATACCGGAAGCCCTACGCTTCGAAATCCAGAAGATAGCTTCACACAGGTCACCACGGTGTGTCCAAATGCCGCGCCAGAGCACGAGAACTAGTCTGGTGGTCAGGCATTGGCCTCAACATCGACAGTTTCGTCCAAAGGTGCCCCGTTTGTCAAGACCACCGGAAACCAAGTGAACCTCCGTTTTTGGCGACTTCACTGCCAAACTACCTATGGAAAATCACCGGGATGCACCTTTTCGTCCACAAAGACAGTAACAACTTGGTTGTTGTCGATTATATTCAAGGTTCTTCGAGCTGGGACCTCTGAGGACAACGACAACCAGGGACATCATCGCCGTCCTTGACCCGATATTTGCACGATATGGAGCGCCGAGAATTCTCCGAACAGACAACGAACTCCAAATTGGCCTCACGTGAATTCACAGTGTTTCTGAAGGAATTGGGAGTGACCCAGTCAACGTCAAGCCCGTACTACCCACAGAGCAACGGGGAGGCAGAAATAACAGTCCAAACGGCTAAGCAACTCATTAGAACATCAACAGACATCCACAAGGCATTTCTGGCTTAGTGTTCGACCCCGGGAATCGAAGGTAACGCGACAGCGGAGCTATTCATGGGACGAACACTGCTCACAAACGTGCCAGTAAAGCCCGAATCTCTGCAACCTCACTGGGACACCTCCGATTTTCGCTTCAGAAATGCCTTATACAAGGAGAAAATACGCCAACACTATGACAAGCGCGGGAGAACGCGTGAGCTCGATACCCTTGTGCAGGGACTGCGGTCAGAATTCTGGCGGGGCAGCGTCTTACGGCCACATTGTAGGGCCAGCTCCCCAACCCCGTTCCTACCTGGTGTAGACGACGACCGGCACTACACGACGAACAAGAGGACACCTGCAACCGTCTGTAACACCCACCGTCACAAAAAGTCTACGAGTGAGCCGTCCACCTGACCGCTTTGGTGAGGTGTGAGAGTGGTTCTCTCAAAGTGGGGAAGGTGTCGGGAGATCATCATCATCGCCATCGTCGCCGCGGGTGACTCTGCCGCCGCTTTCGTGTAAGGTCCATCGATGCTTCTTTTTTACAAGTAGCGACAACTAAACGAATGACGAAGCACACTTCCGTTGGAAACAATTGTCAGTAAGCTGGGCCAATGGAAGTAGTATCTAGGAAGCTTTGGAAATATATCTTTCTAGAAACTAATTTCGAAGCTGAGTGCAAGCTTTTTCACAACGTGGAAAGAACTACGAGAGAAACGGCAGCGTTTAACTGATTTTTGGAAAGATCTTCGTGACAGCGGGCACACAAAATGAACATCATTTTATAAGAGGCAGTTCATGTAATAAAATTACTGATCACAGCTGCATTGACCTGAGGTGCAAGATTAAGTTCCGCAGAGAAGTGGTTCTGTTTAGACCAGACATGTACACGTTACCCCAAAAAAGTAACTAAATACCGTTACTCGTTACTCGCTCAAAAAGTAACTAAATACGTTACTCGTTACCGATTCTCAAAAGGAACGCGTGAGTTACCTCAAAAGTAACGAGTTACTTTTCACGTTACTTTGACGACCAAATACACAACTGTTTTTGTTTCATGGTTTATTGTTTTCTTTTTAGTAGTCGCTGCCCTTAAGCAGCAGCTGCCTGTCGAAGTTTTCATCAGTTATGTTTCCCCGCTTCCTTGAAAATACATTTCCGGTGACGCTGAAGCGTCTTTCTACTGACGCGCTTGAAGGAACGGCAGTGTTGTGCTTCAGGAAGAGCTGGTGAATCTTCGGGAACTGCGCCTTCATTGAGGACAGCGGGTAATGGGTTATGTGCCTTCCCGTGTTTGCAACCTCCGGGTTTACATTCGGTCCGTACCCGGTTCTAGAAAGTTCAACCAACGAACCTGATTGTGCTCTGCTGGGTGAAGGACATTCCCAGCTGTAGAGTTCAGTACAGCAACGTTTATCGCTGGACACGTCAGTCGAACTGTTCGACTGACGTGTTCAGCGATATACGTTGCTGTATTGTCATACTGCTTATTTGTTTTTCGGGTTTTCCATCCGCCTTTGTCGCAATAGACACATACTAAGGCTAGAATAAAAACAAGGCCGTTTAAGCGGTGTTGTACACGTTACTCCTCAAAAGTAACGAGATACCGTTACTCGTTACTTGGCCTTAAAAGTAACTAAATACCGTTACTCGTTCCTTTTCTGAAAAAGTAACTAAATACGTTACTCGTTACCGAAAATAGTAACTAGGTACAAGTAACTCGTTACTTGTAACGCGTTACGTACATGTCTGGTTTAGACGTAACTTTTATTTGTGCCATGTAGCGGTTCTTTCGCGGCACACAGCAGGTGGAGGCCAAGCAACTACACTATTGAGATTCTGAATGACACCAAAAAAGAGTTCACATTAATATTTTGTTAAGGGTTTCTTCGTAAATGCACTGAGGATACCGAAAATGTAAATTTATTGTATTCGAAAAACTTTTCATAACACTGTCATACAACATTATTTTTATAGCGCTCTTTTTGCTAATAACACAAACATTGGGTGCATTAAAATTATTTTCTTCGGGCTACATTTTAAGGTAACAAAATCGCTAATAAACTATTTTAAATATTTTTAGAGCGGTAGTTGTTAGTGCCTTTTTCGGCAAAAGGTCTGCGAACGAACGCAAGCCCCATTCTACAGCAGAGGTGTACTGCTCTTGTCCCCGTCGTTACTCACAGATACTTACACGCCAACCGCGGCAAGGCCGCTGTTCGGGAAAACGAGACAAGGAAAAATAAAGAGGGCATCAATGGCAGTCCACCGTGACACTGACAACACGTTCATCAGCAGTTTGCGCCGAGCGGTCCTATAGGAATTTCACTTGCTTACAAAAATCACAGTACCACAGTCCAGCCAGCGCTCGCTCGCAATTGCGGCCAGCCACAAAGTGCGTGCATAACACATAGGCACAGCATAAACGCGCTCTCATACACTTCCTTCCTCTTCGCTGCACTCACCGAACGCGTTCGAATGCAAGAGCCAAACACCAGACGCCAGCGTTCCGCGTTCTAACGCGTTCGACAAGTGCAGTGGCTGATAGATTTCAGCGTACCCACAAATCATTACCAATCAGAGCAGGAGTTCTGATGTCCCCGAGCGCTCTTGTCTCCTCCTATCCCTCCCTTTTTCGGCGTATAGGCTCAATATGTGCCGCTGTCGGTTGGAATGTGGATGGGCATAGCAACAGTATGGCGTCGTGCACGTTAAAAACCCATTGGTAGGTGTCAATGTTGCCGTTGGACGGTTGATGACAGTAGCCAAAACTTAAGTCAAGAGTAGGCAAAGGTAGCCGTTTTATTATTTTATTTATGAGCCAAATTTGTTACCACCGTATCTTAAAAAAAGAAGGGTAATAAAAATTGAAGAAGGAATAGGTTCTGTGCATCCTTAGTCAGCGTGAATAAATGCTGCCACCGCGACAGTAATTGAGGTTGGTTTTGTGAAGGAGCTCGATGGGCGCGTAAAATTATTACAATGTGGTTTGATTGCAGCCGGCTGCAGCCCAAGCGTTGTAAGAATTGCCACAAGGACTTCCACGCTTCATCCTGTTTCTTAGTTCAGTGTTTTTTGTTATCGAAACTTGAGAAAACACGCGCTAAAAATCCACTTTCTGCATGGAAAGTGACAGGATTTTCAGGGCATCTGCGAGTTGGGGAAAAGGGCATACGTCAGAAACGCTGTTGTAAGCGTCCGCTCGATGCCATACTCAAGGTTCAAAAACGCCGAAAATACACAAGGACCTAAGGACAACATAAATACTAGCGTATTTTCAACGCTTTTAAACCTTCAAATAGAAAACCAACTAGCAAAGAAACAAAAACAAAAACAGATCGTGTTATACGTTTAGGCAGCTTGTATGGTCCAAGGCTCTTCTGAAACGTGACTGCAGGTGACGAATTTCTGATTCTAGCTCCCGAGAAGAACATCATAAAAAGCGAGGTGGATGTCTCATTATGTCTGCGCGGCTTTTGGTGCTCCCTACGATTTCCAGGTTTATGGCATTGCGCCTTTCAACTGTGAACGAAGCATCTGGCAGCTGTAGATGCATGTGCAATGCCGTTTGCCTTAAGAAATGAAATCAGCCTTCTCGGATATTTATTTGATCATCAATGGGAAGTTTCGTCAGCTTCTCGTCGAAGTCGTTTTCCAGGTGTGCTGTTTGTGGACTCAGGAAGATAGATCTCATGTTCATCCGTTAAAGGGATAGTAAGCTTCTCGATGTGTTGTGTCGCAGCTAAAAATTAGTCAAAAAGCAACCAGGGAGGCCAGGAAGTCAACCTAAATACTTGGTCGTCAGACACGCTCAAATGTATCCAATTAGTCTCAAAGCAGCAACCAACGGCACCACCGGTAGCATTGGGGCTGTACTGCACTGCCTAATTCGTACCTTCTCAGGGTTGAACTAGCGTTGCCACATTTCAAGGTCCTATCTGAGTCTCACTGTATAATTATCCATAATCTCCGTTTGTTTTGTTTTTTTTGGCTTGGAGGCACAAGTATGTTTGCTCCAGCAACTTTATGAATTTATATGAAGTGAAAGGTATTTTGACGACTCTCACTAATGAAGAGGGGCTAATTAGGAAAGTCTTAAAAGCCATTTTGCGTGAAACATATTTAAATAGAATCGTAAACATGTTTGTTTTGAATACGGGGGACATATTCGCGATGCACTTTCTAAAACCGAAACGAGTCCACGAGATTAGGAACGTTTGACGGAGTAGCAGTACATTTACCAACGCTAATATTCTTTCGGCGGTAGCCCTACAGAACCAATTTTCGGCAACAAAACCACAGAAATAAACAAACAAATCTCACTGGGGCTGGAAAATAAAATCCCGCGCACATACAAACCGCTTAAGCGCTATGAATTTCTAGAGCGTATTTATCGCGTAACCGTCAACAGTAGCCCTGAAAAGGTCCCGGGAACGCGGTGACTCACCGCTCGCTTTGTTGCCGCAGAATAATTGTCCGCAACACTTGATCGAATGGAAGCCGCGAACAAAAAGGTAGACGGTCCTTCGGGCCTCTTTCACGGAGCGCGCAGCAGGCAGTGCACGCTGCGTTTCAGCCGCAAGTCAGACCGCCGCCGCTGCCCTCATCACAAACTCCGACCTCCGTTTTGGCGTCCTGGCTGTTACGACTCGTCCGAAAGTCATATACTAGGGCGTAATATTGACTGACAAGCGCGAGACAGCATTAATATAGAGACCTTTCCCATTTGCCGTCGTCTGCGAGGCAGACAAGGTAAGGCGGGCGTGCAGGCAAAGACTAGCGTCCGGATGCACACTGTGGGCATTGGTTGGTTTGGGCTCCTATAGTACGGCCTTTGTGAAGGCATAAGAGGAGAGGGGGCAAAGTTGTTGAGAGCCGGCAGATCAGGTTAGTAACAGGTGTCTTTTTTGCAGCAAGCGCATCATCTTCTGGAGCTTCTCGGGTCATGGCGTCCTTTTGGTTTCTTGTGAGTCCCTGAGAGTCGGCGACATGAGAACTTCGTATACGAGCCGAAGAAATAAGCCCGGGTAGAAAAGAGCGGGGAAGGGAGAGAATATATTGAATCATTTCATCATCTAGTGTTTCTGTTACGCAGGGCGTTTTTCGTGTATAATTGTGCAGTAATGATCATTGAGCTGCAAGTATTTTTTAAGATAATAAAGTATTAAAACCGTTTTTGGTGCATACTAAAGGAGCGACGGATATTTATAAAATATATTGTTTTGTGCGCGAGCCGTTGTTTTAACAGTGCTATGCTGTCTGCGCGCCACTCCGTGTTGAACAGAAACCTTGCTAATATTAAAACGTTGCCACTATCGGTTGGTATTACATCTTCATCTTCATACTAACGGGTTTCAACTGTAGAATATTAAAGACCAAAGTTATTGTTCGCCATTAACAAAACTAAAAATCCGTGAGTCAGGAACTGCTATGATCATGCGCATTTGTTGATGTCGTTCTCATTCTTATAGAAGGGAAAAAGGTTACTGAGAAATGTTACAGGGAAAATGTCAGGGGATAGTGGAAATAAAAATCGCAGTATTTAATAAGTAGTGTAGACAATTGCATGTGTACAATAAATTGGTTTTCTGCTCTTTCGACGTGACCGCGAGCAAGAGCATCACGGTTTATATGGGAACTGAGATAACTAAGTTTTATTGAGTGTTTCGTGCTTTTTGCGTCCGAGTTGTTTGCGGTTAATCTCCGTAGCGTTTGTTAGGTCGCCAAAATTGTTCATTTCTCGCTAACACCTAACCGTACACCGCTTCGCTCAGATCGTTCACCCAGTCGCCGGGCGTCAGCGACGGTATCTCACACTTTTCCATACACGCAGCCTTTTTCCCAGTTAATTCTTCCCTGCGATCGGACTCAACACGCGAGCCTACTTCCGGCGCGCACCTGGAGACAGGAAGAGCGCACTGAGAGAGGAAGAGAGAGAGAGAGAGAACTTCATGGAAACCACCCCTCGTAGATATTACGCCAAGATGTGCACCGGAGGATCTGAAGAATCGGCTTGACGTGGCTCGACCGTTGGCTACACCCCGCTTCTGCTTACGATGAACCTCAGCGAACGCTACGAGCTATCCAAGCCAATCCACATTGCCGTGTGAGTTTCACATGACCTTCTGAACTCCTGAAGAAGCCCAGGGACGAGCGGTCACGTGATGCGTTCCCAGCGCTGGATTGGCTGGGATGCTTCGTAGCGTCCACTGTGGTTCATTGTAAGGTAAAACGAAGTATAGTGGACGACTTCACGTTCCACAGCTTTGGGTCCTTCCATTGCCGTAACGCCGCCGTAACTGTCGAGCACGTGGTTCTCCTGCTGCTGCTTTTTCTGATGTTCGTTGTTATATAGCTTCTGTCGCGGCGCGAGACAGGTAGCTTTGTGTTTAGGGAGAAAAGGGAAAGGGAGGTGCTCTTGTCCAGCCATGCTGACTTCCGGTGGTACGCACCTTGCGTGGGCGGTCTCACTTCCGGTGCACCTTTTTTGGCGCTTGTTGCGTTCGGGGTATGTTGTTTGCTTTCTTTTTTTGGGGTCGTTGTTTAGTCGCTGTTGTTGATGTTGTTGCGCCATTGATTTTTGTGTCAGTGACATTGGGTTTTGTTTGATTGCTCGTGTGACGCTCTTGTTTGAGTTTTGAAATGATGTACGGACAGCCGTCGAAAAACAGGCGCGGTGAAGGTATGGTGATGTGCGTGCCTCTAGAATCCTTACAACAACAAGTCTTGATACGTCCGCTGAGGTAAATAGCATGGTGAGAGTGTCGGGTGAGGAGGGGAGGGGGAGGGGGGTTACAGTGTAACATTTTGAGAAGTAGGGTCATGCGGGTAGATAACTTTCTAAATTACGATCACTCAATATTTAATTAGAAGATGATAAGCGGCGAGAAATTCAGCATTCTGCCCTATATGATGCGATCACCGGAAGCCTCAGGAAACACAAATCAAAGGCAAACGGAATGTCATATTTTTCATTTGGCAGTTTGTTTTAGAAGTTTACGTATAGTTTTTTTATACTATAATCTTACGACCAGAAAAAGCATATGCATCAAAGCTTATGCTTCTTTAACGATGTTTATATGACATAAAATAACATTTTAGTGTGCGTTTGAACACGGAGTACCAGAAAGTGTTTTTGTCACTTGTTTGACAAAGAACACAAACAAGAAAGATGTCCGCACCGTGGTTCAGCGCCCTTAAAAACAACAACACAAAAAAAATGCTTTGATTGAATTCGCAGGAACTTGCAGCTCCGAGCACGGTGAGCTAGGGTGGTCCAAAAAAGGAACCCGAGAATGATGAATTGTGAGGCAGGGAGACAGAGAAGCTCGCTTTTGTAGTTTCCTCCCGGTTTCCTCTTGTACGCTGGGTCGCTGGAGCATATCGCTTCTGACAGGCGGTAGGGAGTTTCGTATTACCCAAAATATCTGGATGCCTTTCCGCTAAGACCTTCTTGAGTCTTCAATATGGTTCGTTTAGCCCCTTTGCAATAATTTGAAGTCGTGTCGTCTAATTGTGTTAAATACTATACTCCCCATTTATATTTTCTGGGAGGATACACTATTAGTGTGCGAAAGGTCCACACGTAGGTTTTCTGCATGGAATATAATCCTCTTAGCGCCCCCTCTGCTAAGCCGCGAGGGGGGCCAAGTTGGGGCAAGGCAAAATGTGGAGAGGATATAGGAAAGAAGGAGGGCGGCAAAAGTGGAAAGCGCGGAATGTACGTCGGCCTTTAATTAAGGGACAGGGGAAAACAAAAGGATAACTTAGGAACTATGGAGGTTCGAATTAACCAAGAAGCCCAGACTCCAGAGTAGTGCGCGCTGGGATTTGCGAAAAATCTTTCTTTGTGGCACGAGCCTCGGCCGGGTTGGCTTGGAACTAGGGCTTGGCGTCGATTAAAAGTTTTAACCCGATTAATCGCCACACTTTTATCGATTGATTAATCGATTAATCGGTCTGGTTTATTTCCACGCGTAATATTAAAAAAAGTACAAAAAAGTCTTCTTAACTTAGAACTTGGATTATGAATTAATCTGGATATGTAGGTAAAAACAGTAAAAATGCAGTCTACACTTACAAAGTCTTACTTCAGCTTCACGAGGCAAAGATATTTGTTGATATTCTCCGGCAAGAGTGACCTCCTTCGATTCTTCACAATAGTCTCTGCTGCGCTAAACGGACACTTGATCGGCCTTCAAGTGGCCCGGGCATGTGTAACTTTCTGCGCTTGTCTGTAGTAACAAATCTCGCCCCTACAGTTTGCTTTATTCTAAAATTTGACCTAAAATGTGCCCTTCATATAGGTAGGTGTACTCGTCCAAGTCTGCATGGTGAAAGCGTCGAATTCATACTTTCTTCCGGTTCGTCAAAAATTGTACCAATTCACCGGTTAAAAAACGTATTCGCGATTAAAACACTAACCGATTAATCGGTAGGTTAATCGATAAAGTGCCCAGCCCTACTTGGAACCTGTTCTGGTAACCATAAATGCATCAGAAACCACGCTATTGTTGTTTAAAGTACCCCTTCGCATAACACGCGTTGACGCATATTACAGCCTTTTCGCCGCTTTCAAAGAAAGGATTTGGAGGTGCCTGGGTGCTAAACAACATTATTTCCTAAACCAATATTTTTTTCAACTAAATGTCCTATCCAGGACAGGTGAACCGAAGCTAACTTACATACATATCTTTTTAGAAGTCACACTAAAGAGTGTTACACTTCGTTTCAGCATAAGTCCAGACGCGACCCACGCTACGAGCTAATGGGACCAATCAATCAGCGTCAAAAGCACGAATCACTGGGCCTTTTGTTTTACGGTTGGTTCGGCCATGATAGAACACATACAGAAACGTGGCGAACACCATGACGGTGCGATTCTGACGTTGTCTGATTGGTTCCATCAGCTCGCAGTGTTAGCTGCGTCTGGACTTGAGGTGAAATTAAGTATAGTAAATATGATAAAATATAAAACGGCAGTTTCACCTGGGCAAATTTGGGGCAAACGAAATTCCCACGGAGTCCAGACGAGCAGGTCATTGCAGGTGCTCGCAACTTCTGTGGAACGTAGGCAACAATCAAATGGACCACTCGGAGTATGAAAACAAATTCTTGCGAATGTTAAGCGCATTTCTTTTAGCTCTAAGTTGCCAAAAGTGACCGAAACACTTGACCCGTTATCATTCATTCGACTCCACCCTGCGAATCATTCCCCAGCGAGCGCAGCGAGAGAATCTCTATGACCTTACATCGCCGATCCGACCGTCCCCATTGAAAACAAGAGCGCGCGATGCATGTTCAACGTTGGCGGGATCCGGAGAGCGCCTCCCAAGCCAGAGACACTAAAGCGTTTTCAATGGAACGAAGAATCCACGGGAGGTCCATCACTCGAAGGTTGTTCTTTCGTGTATTATATTTTCTATAAGCATAGCAGCGCAGGAGAAGGGGAGACTATGTTGAGTTACTGCTTTGTTTTGATTATTGTTATTATTTGCTCTTGTAGGGGGAAGAGGACATACGACACGCCGCGTGCTCTATGTCAAGCAGTTGGGCATCTAGTGTCAACGCAGGCGGCCTACCTTCTTCCGAGCTTTGAAGAGATGAGGGGCGAAGACGTAAGGTCTGAACATCTAAATCGTACAGGAGTGCGCTGGGGAGAGATGCGTGCACGTGAGCAGGGCGTCTTAACAAATGGCCGCTTCTGCGGTCTATTGAATGCACCTACTTTCTTTCTATTTTTTTGTTT